>JAODAL010003531.1:0-171986 GCA_025379985.1 Phyllomedusa bahiana
CCCAAAAAACCCCCACGAATTCTTTTGAAAACCCAGATAGAACATTCCTGAACTCAGAACTACAGTCCATATATCAGTGTACATTTATCATCCGTGGACTACGCAGTGTATACACTTGCTCTGGTTCACCCACCTTCAGAGCTTCCTCCCCAGACATTGTTCATGATTCTGTTTTCCATTGATCTAAGGACAATGTTATTCACCAGGATTGCACACTCCCAAACGTAGAGGATGTTGGGGGTCAAAACGGCCAACACTTTCTATGGCTTGTTGGCAAATCACCCTGACAGTCCATTGTCCGTAAAAGATAAATATATTTGTTTCTGTTTATTTTATAGTACGAGCAGTCTGCCAGCACAAGTCGTGAAATGCAACTTTGCAGAAAAATGTCAGCACAAAAAGAAAACAATTAGATTTCTTTAGAACTTTGGGGAACAAAAGAACAATAGATGTAACTCTCTCCGGAGGCAAGTAATAGTGAATTTAGAAACGTTGTGCTTTAGGATCTAGAGAAAAGGGCACACATAGTCTGATATCATCAGGGAGTGACAGAGTAATCTGTAGCAATGCAAGAAATTTGATGAGATCACATAGTAAATGTATGATATCTGGGAGGAATATAAGGCTGAATAGCATTTTACAATGGAATATGGGCAGTATCTAATAAGGGATGACTTTAAAAGGTTGTCCAGGACTTTCATTTGATGTAAGGCAATAAGGCTATGTCTATATGGCAATGTAAAAATGCCGCTGGAAATACAATGGTATTATAACATCGCTGTACCACGGTTTTTGTTGTGACTTTTACGGTCGGTTTTCTGATTTTGGTCCGCCTTTATACATTGAACTGTATTAGAATCTGTCGTGATATGGTGGATTATAAAACATGTTCTATAAGCCGGTGGTTTAGAAATCCAACAATAGAAAAAAGATTTTCTTTTAAATTTATGGGCACGGGGTTTGCAGTGTTTTTGTGAATTCTTAAAAATCCAACCAAAAACCATTGCTGCGTAGACATGGCCTAAGATGGTACTTTGTTAAGTTCTTATATCCATTGTTCCCGTCCAGCTATGCAGCAACTTGACTGCACAGCTTAAAACCTTCCCCCATTCAGGTTTAGGGTAGATTCACATGGATGGTTTTCAGTGCTGAAAAAGCAGGAAATCCATGTCTGAAAACAGTGCTGATTTGTGTTGTGGTTTAGAAGCTGAATTTAGAGGCAGATTTCATCCTCCATATACTATGTGTTAACCTAACCCAAAAACCCCGAGGTTTTCCTTTTTGATTAACAAATGCTGTTGATGGGGATAACTTTGCACCAGAGCAGGGGCTTCAAATTTATTTTCACAGGGGGCCACAACGGCATTAAGGGTCTTTTGTAACTGTAAGGCTGTATAACTGTTTCTACTCCCTAACATACTGTTAAATAGCCTGAGATACCATATACATCAAATGGAAGTGTCACAGCAGGCTTTCTATGGTTTATCTACCTTTTTTGGATTGCTGATAAAGTAATTCAAATGCTCCACCAGAGATGTTTTGGACAAAACACACTAATCTAAATTAAAGGAGAAGGGTAAAAGATTGCTTACTGTACTCTGAATAAATTATATTTGAGTCTATATATACTTACAAACCCTTCGCTGGCAGTGGACATCACAAGGACTGATTTTGTCTTTCCATTATATAACTGTAATATGACCTCATATTGTAAGGAAGTTGTGAAGGAAATTACATTCTGTCTTAGTCTTCCACTACATCACAAAGCTGAGGATTGAGCATGGTTTCCTTATATAGCTTGATAAGTGTTTTACAAAAGCCTGGTCTTGGAAGACTCATATATGAACAGTCAAAAAAAAATAGTACTTTTCTTTGATCTACTTTCAGGGGACATCATTTTGAAGGTCATAAAAAGGCTGTGAAGACCTTTTGGCAAAATAGCAGTTTTATATGGTACGTATATAACTTTTCATGGGCATAAACATTAGATAACTGCTGATATCATGGTATCTGTTTTTGCGAGAAACATGGGAACAATCCTTTGCTCAACAAGAAGCTAAGCACTGCCAGCAGGGACATTGCTTGGCCGTTGTGACTGCAAACAGCTGAAAACTATGGTGAAGCAAGGAGGCCTCAGCTCCCTGCCCTACCAGCACTTCCCATGTGCTGCATTAGTAAGTGGTGCAGGCAGCATGATAAAGGTATTCTGTCACGCTGCCTTACGGCTTGGTAGTTGCCAGGAGTAGAGTTCTATGGAAAACCCACGCAGCAGTCCTCACTGCACGGTCGGCGGCCCGAAAAACATAGCACATGTTCATTCTTCCGTCAGGTTTTCGGACAGCAGAAGTTCTTCTATGTCTACGTCAAGAGGGAGGGCTTTTCTCTGCTAATCACAGAGAAAAGCCGTCCCCCTGCGGCCGTGTGCACGGAACGAAAACAGTAAAAATACCAGTCGGATAAACCGGCCAGTATTTGTCCTGTGCCATGTAAACGGCACCTTGTTTTTTTCTGTCAGTGTTTCTTTCTACTTTCAGCAGCCTCCTTCCAGGTGTCACACTTTCCCTGGACTACACAGGACTAGTCTCTTCTAGAAACTTCTATCCCCTCCTCTTCTCCCAGCATACACAGCACCAGCTCTAACTGTTAGGCTTTGTTCACACGGCTTAAAATTGGATGTATTTCAGTCCGTAATTACGCGCTGGAGTGCGCAAATTACGGCTGGAATATGTCCCAGTCATTACGGTAATCCACAGTTCTCATAGAGAACTATGGATTACGTCTCCTCTCCCTGCTCGGCGAATACGCCGAGGGAGGAGATAAGTGACATGTGAATTACCAGCGGCGCGTATACGTAATGCAAGTCTATGGGCTGGCGAGGTGCTGCCCCCCGCTCCCGCCCCCGGCCACACGGCGTAATTGCGGGGCGTAATTACGCCCTGCATTTAAGCCGTGTGAACCTAGCCTTAAACTCCCTTGTTGCTGGATAACTAGCAATGCTGTGTGCTGGTACCTCTGGTACCCTCTAATTGCCAAAGAGAGATAATAGATTTACACTTGATAAGAACAGTAAAGCTCACCACCGGGTCACATATGCTTCCTTGGGGAGTACATACAGTTGAAAACTATTTTGGAGCAGGAAGCCATCGGCTTTATGGTATTGTTATTGTGCACGATTGGGGCACGATTACCATTTGGTGCATTATGGATGGGGAGTTTGTATAGACATTATAAATGTGGGAAATAGCTAGGCAGGTATTGAAAAAATTAAGAGTTTAAAATGTTTGTGTGGCAAATTATCCAGAGATGAATTGGGACTTGAATAGGTCACCATGGTGGATTGGGCTGGATAGAGAAGAAAAAGGAATGACAACTGCTCCAATCAGTAAATATGTTACCTCTGAGTCACTAGTTGTAACTAGACTATAATTACTCATACAGCCTGTAGCGCACCTGCAACTGGTATGGTGGTATTATTTAGTCAAAATATGTTAGCAACATGTGCTCATGATGTGGTGGTATTACTTGATTTTTGTAAAGTGGCATTAGTGATAATATTGGCCGTGGGAGACTGGTTTTGTCCATTAACAGTATAGTAATAATATTTGCTTCTTGTACAGTTGTATTTGATAACTGTACAACCATTATATAAAGGTTTTATACATACAACATTGCCTCATAGCTATTTGTATCTTTTGATTTGCATAAAATATATTGCTTTGGGGGACATGTTTCCTCATTGACTCTAAAGTTAAGTGAGGAAGACTCTGGAAGCCCGACATCCCGTATTCAGTAAAGGCTCACACAATGACGTCATCACAAAGGTCTGTATCAGTGGGACTCAAGACTATGCTAGGGCAGAGGCAGCTGCATGGCAGAAGAACGGAGGCATGTGGTTTGTGCAGTCATGTACAGTAGTTGTTGGATGGGCTCCCTGAATCAACTCCACTGCCAACTCAACTCTGTCAATTTCCCCTTCTTATGCAATCTGGCCCTGATTAGATCCACATACTATATAGACAGTTGCCTATGCCATTACCCTCAGGCACTGTCTGACTGTTCAGCTGTTTAGCTGCCCCTTCTTTAGAGAATTTATTGAAATTTCGGAATTGTATGCATCTTTACAAGTCCATCCTCCATGTCTGCATATTCCTAAATTGGCCAACTAACTGAAACGCATTGTGATTACTTAGTGTCCAAAATATGCTTTTATGTAAATACAATTGTATAAATAAAATAATGCATATTAAATAATAAACAGGTCTTGCAAATCGTTGCAGGTCAATGCTCCATTAGCCGCACTTATTATCTTATACTGTGGTAAATCGACCCCATTATTTACTATGCTTCAGCAGGCTCACCACAACGTTAAAACCAGGAGATTACCCAGTGACAGTAAAATATGCCATCTCCTTTATCCAGCACAGAGCAATAGAAATGAAACAATGTCCTCTGTCAAATAATACATGTAAATCAGCGGTTATCATGCATATGTAATTGTTATTAAACTTGATGGTAAAATAACATAAAAAGATTTTCAGGTCATGAGGATAAAAAAATGTCTTACATTGAAAATGGAATAAATGGGTGTTAGTATGACCTATTAAAAGCATTTATAGAATGTTGTTTATCATCACAAGTCACTTTACGTCTTTGTCAGTGTTACGTCAACACTTTGAAAACAATCAACTGAAAACACAATTACTAGCCTCCAAATTATCCATCTGAGGTCTCTAACACTCATTTCTCCCAACCCAATAATAGTGTGTTATTTTACAAATAGACAGAATATCTCATTTTGTTTGTGTCTTAACTCTTTTGGCAAAGTGAACTGAATATCTGCTAACAGCCCACAGTATTTATGGCCCAAGTACCATTGCAGCTCTGTGTATCAAATAAACAGTTAATGCAAAAAGTTATAGTAGAATGTTATAGAGAGCAGGTGCAGCACGGGTGAAATCTTTGAAATGAGAAATTTTAATTTGGAACATTTTAATATGAGTGGAAATAAAGGGCTAAAGGTGTTTTCACACAGCACAGTTTTGGTGCAGTTTTAACTGTGCTCCAATTGAACTGTCTTTATTACCAGCAAGCTTCTTTCAGTTCAGAAAGGTGTTTCAAGTATGTAATCAATGACTGTGTTTGAAGTCTTGTGGACTACAATCACACTAATTGATTATTCACTTACCAAACAGTTTAGATAAGTGAAAGAAGCTTGCTGGTAATAAAGGCAGATAATTAGAGCGCAGTTAAAACTGCACCAAAACTGCACTGTGTGAAAGCACTCTAAGGGTTCTTTCACACAGTGCGTTTTTGATGCATTTTTTTACACGTTTTTTGTGCAGGAAGGCACAGCAATTAATGCTGTACATTGTTGCACAAAAACGCATAAAAATGCATCAAAAAGGCATCAAAAATGCCCCCTGTGAAAGCACCCTAAAGCTTGTGTCTGTTTGCATGTACACTTTGTGTCATTTATGGAAATGTATAGTGTCCTGGGAGTTAAAGAAATCTTTTACAAAACATAGAAACAGGGGAGGCTTGTTTGAGTTCTCAAGGCAGGTTTGGGTCCTGTTCATACTGCATACTTATGTAAAGTTGTCCAGTGGAGGAAAATTAATCTCAAATGACGCCATGGTGGGGGAAAAAAAAGAAAAAAAGTTAGCAAATTACCCCGTCTACCCCCTACTGCCCTCTAAAATCCCCGGGACCCATCCTCTTCACCCTTTAGGTTTTTGTCCCCCAACCCAAAAAAAAGTTGTGCTTATTCCTTACAATGAAGCATGTGCCTCTCCTGTGTGTCGGGATGAGAACCCAGAAGTGAAAAGTTTGAGGTCCCGGGAAGCTACAGAGCAACAGAGGAGGGGTACAGACATGGGTGTAACTATAGTCATAGTAACCATAGTGACTGCTATGGGGCCCAGAGGTAGAGGGGTCCCTGCTTAGTTACAAGAACATTGTTAATTTTTATGGGGAACAAGCAGTTGGTGGTTTTCTGCTAATGTATATAGCACTAATATTTGGGTTTCCTGATATACAGTATAGCCAAAGGTGGTTGGGACCCTTCTCAGTTTGACATTGGGCCCTATGAATCCTATTTACACCCCTGCGTACAGGTAAGTAAGTATATCTTCTTTCTGTTTTTCCTCCACCCTGTGCCCACTTTGATTGATTTTGGTCTGCTGTGCAACTTTTGTAAGTAGGTATGCTGTAGTATTAGACATAGCCACACATGTATCAATGTCATTGTGTTGGGTACTACAAAGGTCATTGCTGTCCCTTTGTTTTGCTAATCATGTGTGCCTCCCTCACCAATCATACTTATGACTGAGCTTGAATCACTGCAGAACCGCTTTAAATGTTCATTTATATAATTTTTTTTTATTTCTCCTCTGCTGCACCTGAGTCTGTTAGCATAATGTTGTATTAAAGTGGCTTTGCCATTTGGCAAAGTTCCTTCTAAGGCCTGCTCATTGCCTCAGAAAATGGGGTGGTGGCCTAGCTTGCACTGTTCTCCCCGTTCCATATTGACAGTTCTGAATATAGCCAAGCAAGTGTGCTCAGCTATGTTCAGAACTCCCATAGACATGAATGGGGAGAGCAGCACAAGCCCTGACATCTCCCAATTCTGCGAGGCCAACTGGCTCCCAAATTGCAGAACCAATACTGAAAAATTGTGAGGATATGCCATAATATACTAATAAGTGAAGAACGGACTCTCTGTAACATTAACCCCTCAAAAAAACATGTGGTCTGCAGCATTAGTGTCAGGGCTAAGCTGTGCTCAGGCTGCAGACAGGCTGCAGCAGCTGATGTTGCGCTCCCTCCCATGGATAAAATGCTGCTGAAGCTTCTGTGAGTGAACAGGGGCCCAGCCACTACTGACAGGGGGCGATTTGCACCAGCCAATGGAGAGACCCGGACGGCAGCTCCACAATCAGCTGCAGGGTCGGTATCCAAGGAATCCCATTTTACAACTCTGAAGGCTGAGTGCAGCGCCCTTCCCTGTGATGTTCCTGGCTACCTGTGTATACTTGGTTGGTTTATTGTGTTTTGCTTAATCTGTCCTGTTCCTGACCCGGCTTGTCTCCTGATTTTGTGGCTTTGCTTCCGTTTGGCTTTTGACCTCGGCTTGTTTACGTTTATTCATCTGAGTTTGATTTGTGGCTTTGCGTCTGTCCTATTTGATATTGACCTGGACTGTATGAATATTCTTGCTTCTGACGGCAACAGAACTTTAGCAGCGCAGGGGGACTGTCGGACCAGTTGCCGTCTACCGCCTTAGGGCAGCAACGTCAAGTGGCAGGGACAGTGGGTTGGGTTCCAGTTAGGGCTCACTGCACCTCCCTTGACGTGACAATTAGTAAAGCACACGATTGGCATGGTGATGATATTCAATTCACTTTAGTGATATAAAAATATACAAAAATGTGTAGAGCCATTTTAGCTATAACCACAGCAGTTTATTAACAAGTACAACCTGTAGCACGCGGAGACGGATCACAGAAGGTGCAGCCATAGGCAGGTGGCAGGTAACAAGGTCCCAGGCAGATAGCGGACTGTTAAGCCTTGTCACGGGTTTTCAGCTGGTTTTACAGACTGTTTTCGGTTTTGAAAAACCTCTGCAAACCGGCTGACAAACTTTTGAATGGACGTCTATGGAAAACCTGGTTCCCCACTAGACGGGTTTTCTACTGGGTGGTTTTTTACACTGCTGGCGGTTCGAAAAACATTGAGCATGTTCAGTCTTCCGCCTGGTTTTCGGGCGGAATCTGAACATGTCAATGCGAAGGGGGAGGGCTTTTCTCCGCTAATCGTGGAGAAAAGCCGTCCTCTTGCGGCCATCTGCACGGCACAAAAACAGTACAAATATCAGTCTGATAAACAAACCGGTAATTGTACTTACAGCGGCAAAAACAGCAGAAGGAACATGGGTAATAGACTTGTGCAGCAGCAGGAACAGCAGAAAGGTTCTTTGGCGTAAATGCAGGGGTTAACACAGTAACACAGCAAATCAGAACAGACGACAGGGGTAAGATCAACAGTAAGACAACATCCATGATCTGACTCTGGAGCTGAGGCAGTTAGATCCTTAATTAGGGGAGGTCACTGGTCGCAGGAGCTAGGGAACTCACCATTGCAGTGAACCGGACAGCAGATTCTCTGCCCGCATCCTCATCCACATTGGGAACCGCAGCAGTCACAGCAACAAGGACACCGGCACATCCGTGGTCCCAGACAGGGGCCGCAATGTGAACCGTGACACCTTATAGACGTAGTGCTGTAGACATGCTGAATAGATAAGTGTATGTTTGAAAATTCAGCACCAGTAAGGCACGACATTTGGGTTATCATCCTGTATAGATCACTCTTGGACAGGCACAGTGCAGGTGATGTAACACCATTTGGACCTTCTTTATCAGTCATTTATCATATATTGGGGATACTCATCAGTTAACCCAGTTCAGGAGCCACTTTAAATAGGTGTTATAACCAAGCAAAGTGTATTACACAGGTCGGCTGTCAGCTAGTGGTGAGCCGACCGTGCATGAGAGTGAGAATGTAGGCACTTCCAGCCAAACTTTCTCCTTAAAAATATTATATGGGAATATAGCCGACTATGTACACTCAGCTATTTTTGGGAGGTCCCAAATGGGTGAATAGGGAGCCGCAAGTTCCTCCCTTTTCATTTCTCATGGCATGGGGTTCGCTAACAGCTAGCTGGAGAGCTCTGTCTGTGCAGTGACACCCTTTAATTAGTCAGTAAATGGAAAGACAGATGGAACAGATTGCTAAATAAAATTACAAAGGATTTGTATATAGTCTATAACCATGGAAATATATGTGATACTAGGGGGAAGATTTTTAAAACTAAAAAAAAAAAAATTAAAAAAAAACAAAAATCAAAAATATAAACATAAAAAAAAATAATTTAACAAAAAAATATAAAAATAAAAAAACAAATAAAAAAAAAAAATAAAAAAAAAAAAAAAAAAAAAAAAAAATAAAAAAAAAATAACTAATCAAAATAAAAAAAAAAAAAAAAAAAATATAAAAAAAAAAAAAAAAAAATATAATAATAATAATTAATAAATTTAAAATAAAAAAAAAAAAATAAAAATAAAAAAAAAAAAAAAAAATCATTTACAATAGCAGCATTATTTTAAATGTATTACAAGAAATATATGCACACCGGGGAACATGGCTGCTATGCGTGGAAGGTCGAAGACCAACTAGTCAATAGTAGAGATATCCACAGCACACCACTTAGTTGAGAATAAAGTGATTTTTATTTACAAGGTGTACTATACAAAAGATATTAGATAGAGATCCATGATACTGCACAATGATAACATCAGATATACAAGTGTCAAATGAAAGATGTCGGGATGAGTTGACGTTTCGGCTAATGCCTTTGTAAAAATGACATCTGCAAGTAGCGTTGCATATGGGAACAAATGTAGTGCAGTAGCAGTAAGAGTAGGAGAGGGCCAACACATACGTAGGCCAGGAGGAATAGGAAGATTTGAGCTGCCGCTTATGCGGTGAAGCGGCAGAGTCCAAAAAGCAAGTGGAGTGGCTTGTAAATGTCATTTTGACAAAGACATTAACGTCAACTTGGCCCGACATCTTTCATTTGACACTTGTATATCTGATGTTATCATTGTGCAGTATCGTGGATCTCTATCTAATACCTTTTGTATAGTACACCTTGTGATTAAAAATCAATATATTCTATAGTATGTGTTGGGCGTGGTTTTACATCTAATATTTTTAATATGTATAGCAATATTATTACTACTATCCTAACTTTATTAGGGTATCAAACTAATGTTCTTTATTTTAATAGGTCGGTCATAGTCATGTTGTGATAATCAGGGGTAATTTTGTGGATTTTTTGGCATCTTTGTGTGTTTCTTGATTGGAGAAGATGTTGGTACTTTACCAGTAAAAATAATAATATTAATCTGACATTAAAAGTAAACCCTTCCTATGATGACCTTTTATCCATGTTTGAAAATGCAACACCTCCAAATCCTTCTCCAAAGTAGAAGCTAAACGCGATTTAAATGCAAGCCTTTTGTCTTTGACTCTGCACCGCTCGGTGGTAGTTATTACCTAATAATTTTTGACATTTGTGATTAAACAAAGCTTTGGGTTTTATGATTCCATTTCTATATACCAATGATGACTTTATATCAGAACAAAAAAATTAGGTTTTTTTCAAACAGGGCCTTAATTATATTTTTATTCATTAATGTGCCAGCTGAGAAAGTGAATGCGTTCAAACAATATTTTAAGCTAATTGTTTTAAATCTTAATAATGAATCGTCGTTTTTATTGCTGAAATGAAATAACCTTTTTGTATTTTATCAGCAGGGATCAAGATGATTTCACACTGTCACCAAGTACAATATTTTATGAGAGCTGGCCAAAAATCTGAAAAAGGGGCACAGATTATTTATGAATATTGTGAACTTTAATATTGCAGAATATATATAGATGAGACTGATATTAATGTGTTTGGATAGAAGTAATTGATCTCAAGAACACAATCAATGGATACCAATTTTTGGAAAAGGCCCTGTACAAGGATTATGCTTGGTTTGGGATGGGGATGAAGTGATCAAAATGTTATCATACCATACCAAAGTAATATCTAGACACTCTCTTCCGCTACATCAAAATAAGATAATGTGAGACTGGAGTTGCATTGGGGGCCACTAAAGGAAATGGTGTGTCTTAAAGGGGTTGTCTCACTACAAGTATTTGACTTAGTCTTATTAATGATTCTTGCAAAAGGGCACCCACAGGGGGTTCCAAACTTTGAAATATATGTGTTCCTTTACAGTTGTCCTAGTATTCTGAGATAAACCCTCGTGTGATGGGCTGCATCGCTCCTAAAGGTCGATATAGCAACTGATATGTTAGATTCTAATAGGTGCCCGGCACTGCGTCGATATAGCTGGCTGTCCTGTTTTGTCCTCAGCAGTTCTCGTCACTGGCCTGGACAGTAGTAGCCAGTAAAGTCAGTAATACACGCCACATGAATCAAGCTGAAACTGGGAATACAGGACTGAGGTAAGATGAATCAATGTGGTGAGATAACCCCTTTTAGGTCCCACCCTCTGACTATATATTGCATGTGCATGTCTACTTTAAATCTATAATCTTTCCTGTTATCATTATATATACAGAACATATCTTCAATAAAATCACTCTGAGTATTTGTGAGACATGCTATAGGAAAAAAAACCCTATCAGCGAGTGATTATCTGAAATATTGTTCAAATGGGTTTGTCTGCTGTTAGACCTTTGTAGTTGTCAAAGGCTGAGCCTTCCAGGGCATTGCCAGTACCTTTTGAGAACTCCATGGAAAATTACCAACAGTTGAAATGCTTGGATTTGTGTTTCTCCTGTGGTCAGTGACATAATTCCTACCGCACTAAGTAATTTCATTCATATTGACCAAAAAATCGGAAATAAAAAATCTTAATTCTATGAACAGGTATAGCAAAGCCTAACTTGACAAATAACGCATTATGAGGTGGGGACAGAAAGTTATCTCAACTTTCTCAATGCTTTTCAATGGCTTTTGTTATAATCTAAGACCAGATAATAATGGTGCAGTTGGATATCAATGCTAAATACACTTTATTACATTCACATGATTTATCTATCTATCTGTCTGTCTATCTATCTATCTATCTATCTATCTATCATCTTTTATTTTTCTGTAGTAATTCCCTATACTCGGGGGGGTTTAGTTGCTGGGATAATGAATGGCGCTAAACATTAATCCAGAATAGGAGTATAAGGTGCATCAAAAGAACGTAGGGATCTATTGGTATAAATAGATAGTTGATTCATTGACAACCACTACAATACATGAAAATGGTAATATTAAAATATAAAGATAATGGGGGCTACGCGTTTCGTGTGTAGACTTGGCACACTTCCTCAGGCTTAGTGGAATTGACTGCTAGTGGAAGTTTAAAAGCCCTCTTTGGCAGTAAGTAGCTGGTTAGAACCGGTATAGTTAGCAGATGGACAAAACAATTTTGCAGAAACACTTCAAATAGCTTTCAGTAATGCATAGGTACACTTTAATACATAAGATACACATTATAATTACATTAAAGTAACATTTTATTGGGTGAGATGATTTGAGGAGTGGAAGTATTTTTGTGGCAGTGGTGAGTCTGGACAGAAATGATGTTCCACTAATGAGAACTGGTAACCATCCGCTTGCTTGTTGTCAGGGCGTAATCAGCTGTTGTATTCAGACATAGACTGGGCACTTTATACTACAATACTGGATTATTGTCTAGCGCCATTCCTTTTCCCAACAACCAAACCCCTTGAATATAAGAACTTACTACATTTAAAGAACCAGAGGCGCCGTGGTGTGGGCACCTTACTGAGAAGGGATTTCGGCAGCATGGACAGCGTTCCTAAGGAATTTTACTACACTCTATAGTGTGTTGCACCACGGCTCTTACAACACAGTCAGGTGAGAAGCTAACGTTACTCTATGTATGTATATATATATATATATATATAATATATATATGTGTATATAGTGGAAATTTGCTTCCCGAAATTTCTTTTTCCTGGAGTCCGTAGGCAGCACACCATTGGATTACTTCCCCCTAGGTACAACTAGGAGAGACAGGTTAACAAGCAGTAATTGAACTAATTAATCACTTAGGTGTTGCCCTATAAAGCCTGGCTGGAAGCACCGCACACCAGTATTGTAAGTAGCAATGAAGGAAATTAATCTGGGTGGGAAAGCTGTGCTGCCTACGGACCCCGGAAAAAAAAAATTTTCGGTAAGCAAATTTCCCCCCTTTCCTGACCCGCCAAACGGCACACACCTTTGGTTTTAAAAAAAGCAAAAATTAAAGGGTGGGACCTCCGAATTTTCCTTAGAAATTGTTTCCCCAAAAATTTTGAACTTTCCTGCAAGAGGACCCCCAAAAACTGAAAAATTTTTTAAAAAAATTTTTGATGTTTTAAAACCAAATTGGGGCCCCCTTTACAAAATTTTATCTAAAGGCACTTGCCAAAATTCCGCCCAGGATTTCGAGGGGATCGGGTGGAATAAAGCTCTGAGAGAAGGGGTAAAATCTTGACCTAGAATACGGGGAAAAATTCTTTTATGACCCTTTTTAAATTTCCAGGGGGTCGGGGTACCCTTGTTTGGCCCTTTTGTGACCTTTTCCTATTTTTCCCCCCCCCCCCAAAGAAAATTTGTGGGAAACAATGCTTTCATCCAACCGAAAAATTGAGTACCTTGTAGAAAAATTGCGCCCCGCTCTTCTCACATCCATGGGTGAAAAACATCTGTTTTTTTCGTCCCCGGATGTGGAAAGAACACCGGGAAAAACAATCCTTGGTTAATTTTAGATTTTTAAGTCATTTTTGGGGAAGAAAACCTGGCACAGTGCGCAAAATAAGAAAAATTCGTTGGTCCCCTCAGATAGGTTTTCACAAAGAAAGCTTAAAGGGTTTCCCCAACCCTTTTTTTCCCTGAGGTAAAGGCCACAAAGGGAAAAGTTTTTTTTAAGTGATAATATTTGGCAGATTTACAGGGGCCCAAAAGGGGTTTGGACCCGGTTTAAAGGGGCCTTCAAAACAATGATAAGCCCCCTATGGTAGGGGAATTAATGAACCATCGGTTTAAGATTTCTGACTGCTTTAAAGAATCTTCTGACCGTGTTTTGGTTTTAAAAACTTTGTTTCCCAAACTGTTTATTGATTTGCTGTAAGTTGGCCCCAAAATGTTTTGGGTTTTTGAGGCCTTTTTTAAAAACCCTTTCCCCTGAAGAAACTGTAGACGAAGAAAAGCGAGTCAGCAGAGACTTCTTTTAGGGGAAGAAACCGGGTTTTTGTAAATTCCCCAAATTAAAAAAGGGGAACGGATATAGTTCCCAGGTCTTCTAGCACCCAAAAGGGGTTTTAAAAAACTACCCCCTTCGGAAGACCAAAATTTTTAAAAGTTTTCCCGCTCCCTCCAGGCCGCCCAGATGGAGTTTTGTGCACTTGAGGATAGAACAGCCTTTTCTGAGATAGGAGCCCCTGTGAGCTGGAATTTTCCCCAAAATCTGCCTCTCGATAGTGACAATACGAAGAAACCAGGCCCGGGGGGGCCAAAGGGAAAAAACCTATGACCTCTGTTTTCCTCATCCAAAATCTTCCGAGGACTTTAGGGATCAGAGGAAAGTAGGAAATACAAAAATTTAAATTTTTTTTCCCCCCAAACTGATTGAAAACCCAAAAAAAAAATTTGCTAAAAGGGGCCCCCGGAGTGAGGGGGAGCAAAAGTGTTTTTTTTTTTGCGTTGTCGGGTAGTTCCCCAATGGAATCCAGGTTGGGTATCCCATCTTCCCAAGAAAATTTGTCTAGGTTTTTTGGGGTTTAGATTTCCATTCTCCAGGGTGAAAGGGAATTTTTTCGGCGGGCCCAAACCCTTTCAACAAAGAAAAGAGCCCCGAATGGGGCACTGCTGAGATTTTGTGAGTTTTGTATTCCGCCCATATCATAAAGGGCTCCGCTTTCCCCCCTGGAAAGAGAGGGGGTTTCCCTGGTGCCCCCTTTGTTTGTTTTGGGTAAAAACCAATAGCAAATTGTCTGTTTTGTACGAGGACTTTCCCTGGTTGAATAGGATGGGTTTGAAAATGGTACAAGCTAACTTGATGGCTCTCAGTTCCATTGGGTTTGGGAAAAAAGGGCCCTCTGTTCCCTGAGGAACCACATTTGCTAAACCCAGTGGCCCTTTTAAACAGGGGCCCCCCCCACCCCAAAAAAGAGGATGCTTCCGGGTGAGGTTTTACCTGCTGGTGATGATTAAAGGGTTCTCCCTTGCCTCTTCTTTGGGGTTCTAACCACCATCTCGGGTCTCTTCTGGTGTACGAAATAAAAACCCCGCGGGTGTCTGGGGGAAGGCCGGTTTCTGTTCCGGGAGGACAAAAAGTTGGCCTAAAGGGGAACGAATATAGTTTTGGGGCCCAGGGTACTGCTTTTGATGGGGATGTCAGGGGACCCAACCCTTTCATTCGCTGAGCGAACCAGTAAATTTTGGGGCCCTGAGTTTCAGTTTTGGATTGCCCCCTGAATACCTTCTCCCTCCTCTCTGGTGACAGTTTAAAGTCATTTAAAGGGGGAATTTGTTTGGGGGAATCCTAAAAATTTTGTATTTCTTGAAAGGAGAAAGGGTTGGGGATTTTTGTTCTTTTGGGATCAGAAAACCATGGTTTTTTAGAGTCCCGTAAAACCAGCCTGGAGGGGGGAGAAGGAGATCTTCTCCCCGGATGGAGCTTGCAAACCCCCAATCGTCGAGGTATGGGGTTTTCTGGGTTTTAAAACCCCCCCCCGAAAACGGGAAAACGCTGAGAGAACCACTGAAATTTTTTTGAATACTTTTGGGGGGCTGATTTAATTCCGAATGGGGGGACCAAAAATTTTTTAAATTTGGGAAAAGAAGGAGACCACTTGGGTTTTATGGGGTACTCCCTTTAAAAATTTTTTTGTGAAATTTCCCCGGGTGGGGAAAATGGAGATTTGCATCGGGGGGATCTAAAAGATGCCATAAAACTGGGCCGGGGCTTGCAGAAAAAAAGAAAAGTACCATTTAATTGTCTCCAACTTGAATCTTTTTTTTATGAGGGAAATTTGTTTAGAAAATTAAGGGTTTTTTTACAAAACGAAATTTGTTTTCCCCGGTTTTTGGGAAAATGAAAAAATCCTGGAAAAATAACCCCCTGGAAATTTCTGATGAGAAGGAACTTTCCCCTAATGCAAACCTTCCCGAATGAATTCTTGGACAGGTGAAGGGAATGGGAAATTTTAAAAAATTTATCATGAACCGCCGGGGGAAGCTCCCGGGGAAATTTTTATAGGGGAAACCCCCTTCCCCGAATTGGGAGGATACCCCGGGGTCCAGGAAGTCTGAGAAACCCAAATGAATAGAAAAAAACTTTACCCCCTCCCAACCGAGGCCTTTTGTTTTTGGCGTCAAAGGGGCCCTTTAATTTTTTGGGGCCCCCCAGCTTCTTCCTTAAAAGGGGCAGCACCCCCGGCGGGGCTTAAACCTTCCCTTTTTCTTTCCCTGAACCTGGTAATTTTTTTTAAACCTTTGGGACCTCCTTTGGGTGAACCGAAAGGAACAGGGTTAGGTTTCCTCTTTGTCCCGTGGAAAGAAAATTCCCTTTAAACCCTTCAAATAGGAAATTTCCAAATATTTTTTAGCAAGTTTGGACCCCCAAACAGACAGTTTGGGTTTGGGAAAGGTAATTTCAGAAATTGGGTTTTTTGGGTGGAATTTCTCCCAGCCCCTTGTTTAATCCCTAAGCTCTCCTTTGGGCCCCATTTTTTTTTTAGTTTGCAAAAAGACCTAAAAAGAAAATTTTTTGACATTAAGGGGGAATCGCAACAAAAATTCCGCTGCATCCCTTTTTTTAAGCGGCCCGGTTTTCCCCGGATCTCTTCCCTTTGACCCCCATCTTGCAGATCTTGGTTTTAACCCCGGCCCGAGCCCAAAAACGAAAGGGCCTGGCCCACAGGTTTTGGATTTCCAAAGCAATTTTTACATGCTGCGCAGAAAGGGAAACTAAGACCTTTTAATAAAGGCCCTGCTTTTCCCGTCCATGGGGTTTTTAACAACAAGAAAGGTCCTCAGAAGGCAAAAATGATTTTTTTTGGGGGCTTTTTCTTACTTTCTAAAAACCACTTTAAGGGAAAATTTTTTCCCCCTCACATAACTGGGGAAACCCTTTTTATTTGCCCCCCTGAAACTAGCGGGGGGGGTCCAGCCGTTTAAACCTTGGTTTTTGACCACTTTATGTTGAAAACCCCCCGTCCGAAATAAAGGGGGGACTTTGGGAACCCTTTATCCTTTGAAATAGGGAAAATAAAAGAGACCCTGTTTCTTTTCTTTATCTACAGGATCTTTAAACCCTTTTCCCTGGTTTTTTTTTAAACCCATCTTACTAACCCCGGGAATTTTGTCTCTCTTTAGGAAAAATAAAAAAAAAATCGTCCGATTCCTCAAATCATAACATTATCATCATAATCCTCAGGGAAAATATTCCCCTTCAGATATAGTAAATGGGCACCAGATTTGGGGGGGGGTAAAGGTGAGATTTGGGGGCTTAGGGTCCGGCTTTTTTGTTTTAAAATTCCTGAAGGCCTTTAAAAACCTTTTAAAAGGGTTCAGAGAGCTTTTTTCCTTAAACCCGGAGAAAGGGAAAAATTTTTAGCCTCAAAACAGTAAGGAACCTTTTCCCCCTTTGGGGAAAAACATGAGTGTAATATTAGAGGGGGACATTCATCGGGGGTGGGCTGGTTTTATCAAAAACCCAGTCTGTGCTTTTTTTTCTCTTCCCTTTTTCCCCCTATCCCTCTGGAGGTGGGCAACTAAGGTTAATTTCAAAACAAAGTTAGAATGCATTCTCAGTAAATGCCAATGCTAAAAAGCATATAAACAGTCCTCAAACACCGAAAGGATCTGTTAAAAAAACAAAGTAAAAGGGCAATAAAAACAGGGCCCCTTTTTAAACCTGCACAACTTTCAGGGAAAACATGCAGCAGGGGATATGCACACCCAAGCTTTACTATAAACCCCCCCTTTTTTTTTTTTTTTTTCAGGAAGGTTCTGTTTAGCACAGAAATTGTTAACTTCAACGATCAGCAAGGGGCATAACCCCTTTATTACGCACAGATCCCAAGGGTAATCGCGCCTCAAAATTACAGCACAGCTCAGCAGAGGGGCATAACGCCTCTTATATACAGAAAACAGCTCAGCAGAGGGGCATTAACCTCTTAAACAGCACAATCCCAAGGGGCAATACGCCTCTTAATCAGCACAGCTCAGCAGGGGGGCATATGCAGCCTTTAATACACACAGTTCGGCCCTTTTATACATAACAACAGCTTCCCTTGAGGTTGTGCTTTTTGGAAAACACCTGAAGTGTGGGCCCAAAATTTTCAAGTCCAGGTTTACAGCGAGGCTTGCCATTACAGCAGCTCGCAAGCATGCAGAAAGTTTCAGCAGGATCGCGCATGTTGGCTTTTACCAGGGGGGAAAAAAGTCAGAATGCCAGCCAGTCACGCTAGGGGGAGGCAAGGCTAGGAAAAGGCTCCACATTAGCCAAGGCACTTCGGACCCACCTCCCTTACAAGGGAGCAACACACATTTTTTTTTCGGATAACAACCCACATGAATGTTCTGGGGGACGAGGGACCGAGAACGCTCTCATAACACCCCGGAATATAAAATTTGGGCCTTAGACAATGATCACACAGGGCAACGATAGACCTGTCTCTTCCAAGCCTTTAGAGAGAAAAAAATACTGGTTGGGGTGCTTCCACCAGCTTTATAGGGCAAACCTAAGGATAATTAGTCAATTACGCTTGTTAACCTGCTCTCCAGTTGTACTAGGGGGGAAATAACCAATGGTGTGTGCCATAGGCGATCAGGAAATAAATATATATATATAAATATATATAATTTTATAAAAATATATATATAAAAAATATAAAAACACAGATATTTTTTTTTTTATCTTTTTAAAGACCAATAATTTTCCCTAATCCAAACTGTTTAAATTTTGCACCTAAAGTTACATTTAATACCAGTTTTACTGGGTATGTATCTTTCTATCTATCTATCTATCTACCTATCGATCTCTTATAAATCACTAGAACAATTTTTCTTTTTCTTTCTGAGCATGGAACACCATTTTTCATGGTGTTTAATTGGCTCAATATTAACTACAGTTCTTGTCTCTACTATTTCAAGCCGAGCGGAAGAGCTTGCTCACAATTTATCTAGAACAGGTGGCTAAATTAAAATAAAATATGTTGCATGCAATTTCTTGAAAGAATACAAACTCAAATAATATGACTTAAATCTCAACCCACTTGACCCAACAATTACTAACAATAAACTCTAGCTGAGAAAACCTGCTGCTCATTTTGTAGCTCAGGGGACTGATGGAGTGCGGTTTACATAAATGCCATGCATTTTTATGTAAAAAAACCTCTGTTAAATTTATATTTTGTTATTAACCATTTTTATATTTCCTAATATGTTCACAAGGCCCAACATGGTCAGAAATGAACTATCCTACAAGTAAAGACTAATAGTAGTGAGGAATTTACTGGATTATAAAAACATGGCTACTTTTTTCCAAAAACATATTTAAATTGTCCCCGGGGTTGGGGTTTTTAAAATCAGTAGGACAGGTTGGTGTGTTTGTTTTTTTTTTTTTTGGAAGAAAAGTATTTCCTGTTTTTTCTTTGGGGCACTACGGTCTCCCAATAATAGGCATCTTCATATCAGCTTCACCGTGCACAAACCATGTATGGGCCCAAATCATACTCCATTATCCCACTAAATTTCTGGAGAAACACATTTTCCCAGCAATCATATTGACAATAGTTAAAACATGACTGGTTACATATGGCTTTTGACCGTGGGACCTGACTTTTTTACTGGAAAAAGGGAGTTTTTACAGAACTAAAGGGTTTGCTGTTTATTAAGGACAAAAAAAGGAAAAAACCAAAAAAAACTTAAAAGGGGCTGCTAAAATTAGACGGGGGAAATTTACACAGCTGATCACTTTTAGACCTAAGATTCAGAGAAACAACTGTGTGCAGCATGGACGGTAGCTAGATGGTAAGTAACATACAAACACAATCCAGTGCACTACTAGCACCTTTGGAGAGGCATTTCTGCTACTAATAATGCACAAACATTTTTTGAGGTTCTTAGTTCACATTTTTGTAAAAATTTAAGCCCACCCGGAAATCAATAGGCCCTCAAAATGGGGAACCTACTTATTGATACCCCTTTGGGCCCGTTCAACCCCTTTTCTTTTTGGGAAGAAGCTCCAGCACAAATTACTCGCATTCATTTTAAAAGCCTGTGCAAGTGGGGGGAGTGCAAGAGGGGGGGAGCCCCTCCCCTACAAAAAAATCTAGAAAAAAAAATATTTAGTCTGCACATTTAAAAAAAAAAACTTTTCTGAAAAAAAATGAGCATAGGTGCACACTGGTGTGGCAGTAACATACAAACACAATCCAATATCAGCAGCACACTACTAGTACTAAAAAGCTATCAAAAAGGACTTAGGAATTTTTGGAAAAGCATTTCTGCTACTTAGAAAACATGAAATATGTTTGAGGTTTTTGAGGTTCTTAGTTCACATTTTTGATCAAAACTGCTTAAGCAGACCAAATATTGTTTTCTAGATGGACTGGGAGTGACTCAATGAGGACCTAGTAGGTTGTGACAGATATCTGGAGCCATGCTGACTGCAGAGTATCCCACAGGTGCTGAAGGTGGCATAGGGGAACATCCATAGAGCAAACACGATGATTGAGGTGGTCCAACAGATACTCCACTGGGTTCAAGTCTGGGTAATTGGAATGCCAAGGTAGCACTTGGAAGTCTTAGTCATGCTCTCTCAAACAATGTTGATGTTTTTAGTCATGTAAAGTCACACTGTCCTGCTGGAAGATCCCATCCACTATAGGGAATACAATCAAAATATGTGGGTGTATGTTATCTGCAAGTATGGAATCATTCCCAAATCAGTTGAGAGTGCCTTCGACATGGATGAGCAGGACCAGAAAAAGCCACAAAAATATTTCCCAGACCATAAAACTGCCAGCTTATGTTCTTTCAGCAATTGTTGCAGTGTGTTTGTTCCCAGTTTATATGCCAGCGTCTATCCATTAGAATAAGCAGAGGATGTGACTAACCAGAGAAGGCAATCTTTTGCCGATCAGAGGAGATCTAATTGTGATACTGCCATGAAAGTTAAAGCCTCTTTAACTTCATTACCAGAAGTGCAGTGACCATCCATTTGCTTTGGAGCCACATACATGGTAGGATTCAATGAACTGCTGTCTTAGATACACATCTGGTAGTCCACTGGTTTATCTTGGCAGTGAGCTACTCCACTTTAGAGTGTTAGTCAACCATTGCCAGGGATGTCCCTAAGCTCTGGATAAAATGACAGCTGCCCTGAACCAGGCTCACACTTGCAGATTTTTTTAACCCGTGAGCTTTTTCAACTGTACGTGTTTCCCTCTGCCTCACGGTCAACTCACAGGTGCTGTACAAGAAAGTATAGAATGTATCGTGATGTAGGTATTTCATCATGTTGCCTGCCCCCACTGCCTCTACTAGGCTGCAAAAGCTTGCAGCTTAGTATTTTTTTGGGAGTGGCATTCCAATGTAGACAGTGTGATGCCTCCTGGAAGAGCAAGGCTGTTGGCCTATATAACTTCCTGTCTACTGGGGGGGGGGGGGGCTATATACCTACCTACTGAGGAGACCTGTGTACCTACTGAGGGGACCTATTTACCTACCAACTGGGGGGAGCCTGTATATCTACTTACCTACTGAGGGGGTTTATATACCTATCTATTGAGGGGACTTATATACCTATTGAGTGGGCCTATTTACCTGCTTACTAAGGGGTCCAATAAACCTTCCTACCTACTGAGGGCACTTATATACCTACCTACTGAGTGCACCTATATACCTACCTCCCAAGGGGGGCCTATATACTTATCTACTGAGGGCACCTATATACCTAACTACCTACCTACTGAGGGGGCCTATATACCTAACTATGTACTATGGTCCTATATACTTACCTGTAGGGGTCTATATACCTACCCAAATACTTAATTGGGGGCTTATATATCTACCTTGGGGTAGCTATATACCTATCTACTGGGAGCCGTACTCCACTAGCTGTACTCCACTGGACCATAGGCAATGCTGAGTGCTTGCTCCCAGAAAAAACTTTTAGCCCCAATTCTAAACCTCTCCCTCCCTTCCTTTTGATCACCCTCTACTTGTGGCCAAACTCAGAAACGAAACTCTGATCACTGACTGGATGGAATTGGCCACAGCAGCTGTTTTATTGACAAAATACAACATAAATAACTTCTTGTAACTATATATATATATATATTATATTATATTTATATATTATATATATATATATATATATATATATATATATATATATATATATATATCTGTCAATTCAAATATTAAATAACCAAACAATATTAATATGTAAATTTGTAAACAAGTACTGAAGTACATCACTCTCCGTCTACAGAATACATCCTGCAAACGAACATGTAATCGGATGGAGCTGAGGTCATTGATGCTAAGAGATTGGAGACCAAAACCCCTCAGGGGGGAAAACAGCATTGCCTCCAGCTGTACTCCACTGGCTCGGAGGCATCAAAAGCCACCATTGATGACTCAACTATATCTGCTCTCCAGGGATACCAGCCTGAAAGAGCCAGATCCAGTCCAAATAGCCAGAAACACTGAGGGAATCATACTCTGAATTACTCCGTCACCAATTTTCTTTCACCCACTCCAAGGAACCCAAATGCCACCGTGAACATGCCATGACACCTTATGCATGAGAGACCCCCACCAAATCTAGCGCTCTCTCAACACCCTCCTGTATGCCCAATACCCAAAGGTCAAGCCCTACAGCCGTCAAGTGAACTTCATCAGACCTCCAAAAATTCCCTGGACCAGCCTACAATTCTAAGTGTCTAACACACACACCCCTGTTCCTGCCCACAAAGCTAGCAATGGATCTGTTCACCTTCACTCTAGCATGGTTAAAGCACTCCACCGACCTACCCCCCTCCAATGACGACGGAACACTATGTCCGACCAGACAACCACAAGGTTAGGAAAAAACCACCACAGGTGCAATAGATCATATTTTATGTTCCGAACGAATTTCCATGATGTGAGGGATCCCAAGTCATTGCCGTCCACGTGCAAAATTAGCACCCCCATGGCCCTATCCAACTCCACAAAACGGAGAACCTCTGGCACCACTCCCATCTATCTCATGCCTCTCTATACCAGCCACCGCACCACAGCCACACTTCTGGGGATGCCAACTTGTCTACCATTTGGCCACTTATCTGCTCTCGGCACCCCTATGCACGTAGGAATGGCAGGGTGTCCACATCAGGACAGGGCGTTGAACTGGAGAGAAACAATATTATTTATTATTATTATTATTATTATTATTATTATTATTATCATTATTTATTTTCGAGCGCCCTTGGTTCCAGAGCGCTGTACATTCAGGTTTCATACATAACATAGGTCAAACAAGTACAAAGGTGACAAATTACTAACTAACAACTGGTACAGAAGGAAAGAGGTCCCTGCCCGTGAGGGCTTACACTCTAAAAGGAAGGTTGGAAGAGACAGAAGGTGAGGGGCAGACATGGTTGAGGTAGTGTAGTGACAGCAGGGTTATTGTTGGTTATAGGCAATCCTGAAGAGATGGGTTTTCAGGTTGCTTTTGAGGTTGGTGAGAGTGGGGGAGAGTCTGAGGTGTTGGGGCAGTGAGATCCAGAGTATGGGGGAAGCACGGGAGAAGTCTTGGAGACGGTTGTGTGAGGAGTTGACACGGGGAGAGCAGAGAAGAAGGTCCTGTGAGGAGCGGAGATTGTGTGAGGGGAGATATCTGGAGATTATATTTAGATGAAGACAACTACTGTACAAATAACAAAAAAAGAAACTACCTACCAACCCTTAACAAGTCCCCAGCCTAAACCAAGTGGGGGCGAATTTATGATCTGTCTCTGTCAGATTCCCATCTCCCGATTTTATACACAAGCTCAGGTCGGAGACCCCATCCCACTGCATCTGTCGCTGCCCCAACCCTGAAGGCATGTGAGGCGAAATTGGACAAATCCAAGCCAAATGCAGTGTCTGAAGATGACGGCAAACTGGTATCTAGAAAGAAACTCCCCCTCTGCATGACACAGGAGCAGCCTATCGGAAACCCTCCATAATGTTATGAATTCTCTCAGACATCTCACCGGACACATCAAAGCCCCTGGGACATTTGAGAGGACCACTTTCTTCCATCTGCCTTTCTGATCTGTCTTAGACTTCCAGATTAAAAACTCAATCCTGTCACTCCTGTCTGACACGTCATAACCAAAGAAGCCCCCCCCTTTATTTTCAGCTTGACAACACCAGTTAACCAATCTTCATGGCCCGAAAACTGCCAAATAGAAAGCTAACCAGAACAAGACTGTCTCGAAATCAGAACTAGAAACTGTTCTCAACACGTTCCCTAAGCCATTCCAAGAGCACAAAAACAACTGGACGTCCACTATCCCTCGTCACCCTACCGTGGCAATAATCATGTAAAGCCTGGGCAATGATGAAAACCTTTGTCAAGTTCCACTCCCTGTGCAATTTAAAGCCAAACACGAGTCCTGATAAAAAATGCAACACTCTTGATGCAGACCACCCGTCTTCCCCCACCTTCGTCACCAAAATAACAGTGCACCAATCTTATCCTCTGTCAACTCAATGTCCCCTAGCCCTCTGACCCAGTCCACCCAGACACCCCATACTGACTCGTAGGCCGACCAGGTTCCACCTGTCAATGAAGACAATAAAAAGTGGCCAGTGTTTCGAAGGCCACAGTCCATAGGTGACTGGGACATTCCTCCCTGACCGACACTGCTGATGGAGCCAAGCTTCTGAACCGATCCCACTGTAATTGTACAAGCTCTGCCACCACCCATGCTTTTAGCGACAGACATTTTAATATGAGAATTCTAAGCAACCGGACAACCGGAGGCGATGAAGCCGACAAGTTATTAATGGCCTGTACCACACCCAAATTGTCGCAATGGAAGCAAACCTTCCTATTACAGAAACGTTCTCCCCAAAGTTCCACTGACATCACAATGGGAAAAAGCTCCAAAAAAGCCAGTGTCATGTCAGAGGAGGTGCAGTGGGCCCTGACTGCCACCCAGCCCATTGTCGCTGCCTACTTGGCATGCTGCCCTAGATGGCAGATCCCAAATGGAAGACAGCCCCTATGCTGCTAAGTGCAAGGCCGTCAGGGAAAACACAGAGTCAATCAGTCCGGGTCGGCAACGGTGTGGTAACGGATAACCCAAGAAACGTAATCCAAGTGGAAAGTCAGAAACAAGCTGTGGTCCAAACACGATCAGGAGCGCAGTACAAAATCGGAGGCAAAAATGAGGTCAGAAACAGGCTGAGGTAAGAAACACAGGAAGACAACTAACAAGACTACAGGGAAACAACAAGGGAACACCTTTGACAGGCAAAGCCGGGAGGAACTGAGCAGGTTTAAAAGGTCTGCCCGGACACCGCCCCCACAGCTGATTGGTGCAGCATCTGAGCCCTCCTATTGGTTCTGAGAGACACACCCTCAGTTGGGATGTGGTCCGAGGCCAGACTTATTGACCCTCGCAGGTCGTTGCATTAAATGAGTGGAAGGCTGCCCAGATGAACGTATCCTGACAGCCAGGTTGTTTACCACTGGAGATTCCCTCCAGGAATCGGGCCACGGGCCCGTGCACCAACTATCACCACAGATGGTGCCAAAACCTGTGCTGCACGTTTCATCAATAAAAATGTCTACCTCCTGATTAGAGATCTCCTCGCCCAAGATTATGGAGTGGCCATTATACAAACTCTGGTTAAACGAACATGCTGATGTGGTGCCTTAATACCTGACATCTCATTAGCTAAACACTTACCGAAAGTGGGAAGCACACCGCACCTTATCTTCTGGCAACCTGCATTCCATCCTGACATCCTGAGTTTATGCAAATTCCCAAACAAATCATGCAGGGTGAGGAGCCCTCTGTCTTTTTGGGAGCCAAAGAGACCCCAATGTGGCCTGCTACCCATTCCATAGCCCGCAAGAGTGACTCACAGAGTGGGGGGCCAGCTGGGCCAACACGAAAAAATTATCCAAATAGTGGATAATAGAATTAAATCCGGAAACATCCCTCACAACCTATTCCAAAAATGTTCTAAAAGCCGCAAAATATGCACAAGAAAGGGAGCAGCCCAACAAAGAGCTCCCCCCCAATAACAACCCAACAAGTGTAAACTATCCGTGTGAACGGGCAGCAAACGAAATGCCGACTTGATGTTGGTCTTAGCCATTAGCAAACTCCTTCCGTGATGCCGCAGAAGGCAGACCGCTTTATCAAATGAGGTATATACCACCGAACAAAGTTTGGGAGCTATGCCATCATTGACCTCCTGACCCTTAGGGAATAATAAATGATGGATGAGATGAAATTTGTTTGGCTCTTTCTTTAGTACCACCTCCAAAGATGACATGACCAGACTGAAAAGCGGTGGGACACCAAAAAGCCCGTCCATTCTTCCAAGAGATACCTCCTTTGAAAGTTCCTATTGGAAAAGGGAACCTGATGTGCAGGAGGAGGGATCCTAAAATAGTGCCCAAAACCTTCAAACAACAAATCCGCCATTGCCCTGTCACTATACCTATTTTGAAATAGTGAAGTGTCACTGGTGTCAACCCCTTGTCCACTATTGTTGCTACTTACCCCTGCCCGTTCTTTTTTACAACAACGGGTATCTACATGTGAGGAAGCCCCACAGACAGAGCAAATGTGTTTGAACCAGCATCCTGATCCAAATTTGCATTGGCTGTCATTAAACCGCGAACAAACTCCCATCTTTTGCCCACTAGTTTGAGATCCAGCACCTGTCTCATTGGACGATTTGGCTTGGCTGGAATGGATTGCCCAAACCTCATTCGAGTCATGACCCTAAGCCACAGCCCTACGTCTTGATGGTCCCAGTGTATCGAAGGCCCACCGCCTTCCGCTGGCGAAATTGCTCATCATAGCATACTCATGCCATGTTGCTGTAAACCTGATGGGCTTCACCTAATGCGTCCAAATAGCAAAACAGGGTTAAACAGTTCTCCAGCGCCTTCTCACCGACAACGCTTGCTAAAATGGCTAAAGCCTGCAACCAGTTTCTAAATGTCCGAGGATTGAGACACCAATGGCGCTTTTCCCCGTAGTCTGTTTTTCTATCCTGCTTCCTACTTTTGTCTAGATTCCTCTTCCTACTTTCGTCTGAATTTTTCAGAGGGAGCAGAGAAAACATTTCCACATACTCGTCCTTCCAGATTTTGTCTCTCACTTCTTGCTCCAGAGGGCTCTCAAAGCACACATATATCTCACCCTTTGCTCTATTTTTCTTTTTCCATTTGCATGGACACCGTTACACATGCTCTGTGCCCCTGAAGCCCCGACAAGGAGAACCTGGGGACCTCCATAGAGATACAAGGCAAACCCGCCACAGAGGAATAAGGCACTCAAGCTCCAAGAGGGGACACCGTGTTACTTCCTCCCATGCCCTCTTCACACCGGGCAAACAAATCACGCAAAGGCCCCGCTAGCCTGCCTATCCTGACCAAACTGCCCAGGACCCTAGTATCCCTTTGAACCCCGAAAAAAACCGAAAAAAACCCCCCTGCTCCCTGACACCCCTGGCCCGGGAAAAAGGGGGTAAAATGAAAAGGGAAGAACCTCCCCGGGTTGCTTTGGGATTGTGGACCACCACTTTTAAACCCCCGGAGTCTTGCAGGCTGTCTAGGAGTCGGGTACAACAGTCATTTGCTGCTCGTTGGCCCAGGTCAAAGCCATCTAACCCTTGGAGGAGGAGGCTGACCAGCGGAAGGTTTTCATCAGGGGTGGGGAAGGTCATGTCTGGGAGGCAGAACTGGTTCTAGTCAAGAGGAGGCCGGCAGAACATTACCCGTTGAGCTCTCCAGTGCCCATCTCACCACAGGTGTTCCTGGAGCGTTCTTCGGGTGTCATCTGTCGACTAGCAGCCCCCCTGGCTGGCACATCATCGGGGGGTCACCGAATTTTTGGTGGGAAAATTTGGGAGCAAAACCCGGGCCTAGTATGGGATGGACCCCCGGGCCTATTGTTTCCTCCCGGGCCCAGACCGGGCGTTCCCGCAGCCCTTGCATCGCCCCCCCGGGGTCCTGGTGTCCCCCGGGACATGCTGACAAAAAATTTCCAAATATCCCGGTGGACGCCATTACAGGAGGTCAGCGGCAGCACAGTCTTACTGCTTCCCACGTGCTGCCCTGACTGCTCTCCCAGGCACCAGGTGGGGTGTATATATGACCTCCCTTGGCTTCCGCTCCCTCTCCCCACTGCCAGCACCTCGCCCGCGTTTTGGGTCATGTCGCATCTCCCCTGTAGGGGCGGTGCCGGCACTATACAGAAAAGTCAAGCACTCTTTATATTTACAAACAATTTTGTTCGACCTTTGTTAATCAATGAAACAAAATCTACTATAAACTGTCATCCTAATGACTCATAAAAATACAAATAGAAAGCAACCAATTCTCCAAGCTGGTAATAATGGTCTAGTATTTAAATAAGGACCCGGGACATTTTGAAAAATTTTTTTCCCTTACATTCATTTCACATGAAGAATTTAATATGTAGGAAAGCTGTTTTCATTGTGGACGACCATGTACACTTCAGCAAATGTCTCCCCCGGCACTGATAAACCCATAGAAGCTACAAGTCAAGGTGTGTATGCTCCATTGCAGATATTTGTGCCTGCTCTAGGTTCCAAGTAATACAGTTAAGCATTAAATCCTAAATGTATCTTTTGAAAATATCCCACATCTTGTTGCGTTTATTGCCTCTGGAGCGGACAGACGTGCCGTTTAATAACAGCAGGCGGAACTGAAGGACCTTGAAGGCCCCGGAACATTAGCAGTCCCAAAAAGAAACATTAGGTCTTAGGATGTGTATTTGAAAAAAAATGAAAATGTGATTAAGTATAGGATTGGCATTTTGGGAGGTGAAAACAGAATAATGACAAATGAGTAAATTTTGACACTAACACTTCAATGTCACAGAGGCCCTAACACTTTCCAAGGGACCCTATGAAAATTTTAATATTTTCCCTTTTTATTGGGTTATGGAAGGTTAAATTGATAGCCCCCTTTACAAAAGGAAAATGGTAATTTTTGTAATACTCGGGGGGGTGGTTAGTCCTGGATAATGAAGCTTTGGGTTTAAGAACTAAAATAGTTCCATCACGGAAATTGTGATCTAGCAGCTGATTTCTGTTATTGTGGATAATCAGACTGTTATATTAGCAAAGAACTTGTAAGATTATGAATATTTAAAGAGACAGTGTTTGGGAGACAAAAGGGAATGAGACGTAAAATGAATATGTGGCGGCTCAGAGATGTGCAGAGTTTGCATTACAAGAGACATTTGTTTAATTAGTTAAATTACTAATCATGTTTAAATCTGGATTCTTACTTAGATCATTTATACAAGATAATTTCATGGTTTTGAAAGATCTGACAGCACAAGTACAGATACAGGAATATATAATGTGTAGCAGAAAAAAGACAACAAACCTACAAACAAGCAGTCTATCTATCTATCTATCTATCTATCTATCTATCTATCTATCTATCTAATCTCTAGATATATATTGTATATCTATATATCCATCTATCTATCAATCATTCTATAATCTATCTTTTTATCTATGTAATCTAATATATCTTATCTATCTATCTATCTATCTATCTATCTATCTATCTATCTAATCTCTACATATCTATTGTATATCTATTTATCTAATCTTTTTTTCTATGTGTTGTATATCTATCTATCCATCCATCCATCTATCAATCTATAATCTATCATCTTTCTATCTATGTAATCTAATATATATTATCTAGCTAGCTATCATCTATCTATCTATCTATCTATCTATCTATCTATCTTTCTATCTATCTGCTTGTTTATCTATCTACTTTATCTATTTGTAAAGTGCTGCGGAATATGTTGGCGCTATAGAAATAAAGATTATTATTATTATTCTATAGATTATCTATCTATCTCTCTATCTTTACAATCTCCTACCTATGTATCTATCTACAGTATCTATCTATATCTATCCAATCTTCTTTTATATATTATCTATCTTTGCAATAACCTGATCTATCTATCTATCTATCTATCTATCTATCTATCTATCTATCTATCTATCTATCTATCTATCTGTCTGTCTGTCTGTCTGTCTGTCTGTCTGTCTGTCTGTCTGTCTGTCTGTCTGTCTGTCCATTTATCTATCTAACCTCGTTCTATTTGCATATCTATTCATCACATATTTATCACCTAACAGCTTCCCCCATACCATGTATACCACTTTTGTGAGTGAATCTTTGAAGTAGGAGGTCACGCAGTACTTGCTTATGTTTATTTCATGATTATATTTTGGTGTTTTTATGTACTTCACCTCAAAAGCGAAATCTGCAGTCGACAGATCGCTGATTACATTTCATGCTTTTTTAATTTATGAAAATTATGGCATTATTATAGAATTTCTATGAAATCTTTTACTATTGTCTTTACTCATCTGCAGATACCCATGTGTAGTTTATCTAAGCCCTCATATTTTAAGCTTAGAAAATAATAAACTTGACACTTGTTATCATTTGTAGCATTTTGCATTAATAATTTTATGTTATTTGCAAGTAATTTGTGTTTGTAATTGCTGCTCTCTAATCATTTCTCGCTGAGCGATATGCTTGTGCTTTATAAATAAAATTAGGAGCCAAGTAAAATGAGTAGCTGATTACATAATTAACCGAGCCAAAAAACAACTCTCAATTCCACAATAATTTAAAAAAACCAGCTAACACAGTTCATCGATTTAAGATGCTGCCGGGAACTTTTAGCAATCTATCAAGGGATCACACCATAGAGGCAGACCATTTAGCTTCTATGAAGTCCTTGAAGACAAGGGTCTCAGTCATGGTTGAGATACTATATTGCCTGTGCTGACTCTTCAGAACAGAACCTGTGCAAAGACATTACCGTCTCCTATGCCATAGGGTCCAGATAAGAGCAAGAAGTTATAGTGGAATTCAACTATAGAGCATATGTGAAAAAGTTACATGATATGGTTTGTTGTGTCATGGAACAACCATTAGATCCCTCTTTGCTAGGTGTAAAGACTTTGCAACCAGGACATTCTTAACAGTCTTATGAGCAGATGGGCACAGCAGTGCACTGCTCCTTACCCAATCGCACTTATGAGCGTCACACCCAGACCATACCGGAACCAATCCGAGTGTTCGGACTGTGAGGTGCCTTAGGTCCCCAGCCAGCATGGAGCTTATTTTAGGGGCCCACTTTTGCCTCGCTGTCACCCGGCAACATGTACGGTGGTTCTGCGCGCCGATTTCGCTTCAACTATAACAGGACCGATGTGTGATGAATCATCATACTAAATCCAGTAATCAAGATGAGAGCCGCGTGTGGCTTTCGAGTCCTCCCTCACCGTAATTGTGCAGCAGGACACTTGTTGGTAAATCAAAAAAGGGTCTTAATATATATGCGCCCCTCACGCGCTCCCCAAAAGATACAGTATTATTATAAAAAGGCAAAATCTAGTCAAAAGCTATACACAAAGGTAACTGAGTATAAAACCACAAAATAATGTGTAGTACAAAGTTACCAAATACACCGCGTACAATTAAACCAAAAAATCCCAAGGCTAAAATTAAACAAGTATCCACAAATAACCAGACATATCTGAACACCTGACCGTGCTTCCGTACATAGCCCTATGACTAGTGTCTTTGTCGGCGATTTTTAATCGACAAAGTTGAGAATCGGCAAGGTTTTTTATGTGATTGAATTGTCAGATCATGCGAAAATTAAGGTAAAATTCGAGCATCAATCTAATTAAGATCCAGCTTCGCCAATTCCTGGCGCTTCCTGTAATTTTTGATCGAGGCCAGAGTCAAGAATCAGATACAAGAATAGAGCAGGGTGAGCATGGTGTGTCGACGTCATGACTTGGGATGGAGATATATGGTTGCGATTGGCAGTAAAAATCACATGACCCTCAGTTATTAAACATTAGAAACAGGTGCGTTACCTGGTTTATCGATCAGGGCCCTCAGTGTCCCTCAGCTGTCCTCATAGATAGGTACTGCGTTCTGCCAGTGTGGCCAAAACAGCTCAGGTCGAAATTAGTCTATTTCTGCACACGAGAGAGAACCTCTACTAGAAGCTGTTATTAAGATGGCCAATTGTTCTCAAAAAATCTCGATTTTCGGGAGGGCGTATTCACCTTTCGCCAGAAATTTCCGACAAACAGAAATTCTAACTTCGGGTCGCGAATTACTTTCGGCACTAATCACGTTAAAAAACAGCTATTTCCTGGCTGCCCATGAGCCTCAGGGTTGGCGAAGAAACGTTGTGCATTGCTAAATATTATCGCAGAGGGCGCTTGGTTTTGGTCTTCAACACGTGTTGTGGTTTTAGTAAGACAAACGCGCACAAACTGCCCAGCGCGCTCTTAGAATCGCTTCACTATAAAATTACCCTGTTGCACTTTGAACGTTAAGAGGGCAAATCTGACCAAAAAACCTCAACAGCGGTTCGGAATTGCCTGATAAAGTCAAAGCTATCGAAAACTGGAAAAAAACAAGCAGAGAGCTCATGTGGCAACATGTAGGTGCTCGATTGGTGAGTTGCACGGCTGCAAGCCACAGCGAGCATTGCATAGAGGAGACACTTGCAGTGGCAACAAAGACAATACAGAGAGGCTGCAAAACAGTATTAGGGCCACAGAGTGGCAACGATTGATAACAGTGTGGATGTCACTTCGGCAGCAGTATGGAGGTCAGACAGTGCACAATGACATAAATGGAGGAGCGCAAAACCGATATTAGGCCACGCGGCGTGGCACAATGAAACAGTGTGGAGGTTCACGTGCCGCAGCAGTATGATGTCAGACAGTTGGCACAATGACAAATTACTGGAGGTGGCAAAAACATAGTAGCGCCACAGTGTGAGGTCGGGGCAACGCAACAAGAGGCGCAGCCACGGCAGCAGCATGAGGTCTGACAGTGGCACAATTACCAGTGGTGGTGAGGGCAACGACATGGAGTCACATGCAGGCAGCATGATGGTCAGAAGTGGTCACAATGACATTCTGCAGGTGGGCAAATCTTAATGATTGCCACAGAGCGGTCACAATGACCAGAGAGGCGGAAGACACGGGCGCAGCAGCATAGACATAGCATTGCACAATTGACAGAGAGTGGAGGATGAAGACAGGAGCTAACAGCATAGAGGGTCCAGAGAGTGGCACAATGGACATACTGCAGTGGCAAAATAAGTAAATGGGAGGCCACAGAGCGCACAATGACTGAGAGCGGAGTGTCACGCGGGCAGCATCATGAGGTCAGCGCCAGTAGGCACAAAGGACAGAGAGTGGAGGTGAGACCGGACAACCACAAGAAGGTCAGGAAGAGTGGCACAATGACATTCGTGGAGATGGCAAAACAGTACCTTCAGGTGCCGGTCAGAGGGTCACAGAATTGACCAGTGTGGATGTCACGGCAACAGCAACAGCAGCAACGCACATGACACATAGAGTGGTCACAGATGACAGAGTGTATGATGTGGGTGGCAATACCAGTAGTCCCCTGGTAAAGACTGGTAGGCAATGTGAGAAACTAACAGACAGATGTGTTGGCATCAGCGTGTGGCGGCAATCAAATATTGGCATGAGTGCCTGGATAAAGTTTGACGAAATTTTTGAACCCATCACTGACCGCCTAAAGAGGGCATTGGTGGTGGTTGAAATCCTCGTCCCGGGGCCGAATCCAACGCCTGATGTGCATCTGACAAAGGTCAGGTACGTCTTCAAACATTCCCGTGGACCAAGGAAGCGGTTTCTCCTTGGGGTAAACCGATTGCCCCCTGCCAGCACTGAACATCCCGCTCTGATATGCCCCAACAATTCATAAACTGGCCGGGGGGCAGGAAGCTTTCTCCACAGCACACTCCGGCAAGTATGCGGTTGCCCATGACGACAATAAATACCCAGTTTAGGCTGCCCAGTCGGTCCACGGAACTTCTAACTGGGGGGGGTGCAGAGTGCTGTCCAAGCGTAGTCCCCATTGACAACCAGTTGTTCAGGAATGCTTCCATAGTCCTGCTGCTGGCTGGGGGGCTCGCGTTCGCAAGCTGTGACCCTGCCCTCCTCACAATAGGCGGTGACGGAATCTGCTCATCTTAGCTTGACACTCCAGACTTAGGGTTACTCTGCTGATAGGGCCTGGAGCTGTACTGCTCCTACCCCCCCCACCTTCCCCTTACCCCACCACCGGCCGCCCCCACCATCCCCAGCAGGTGCGCCGCGGCAGTATTTAACGTGAGCGCTGAGGAAATGAACCCCCCCGGTCAGACCTGTCCGAGAGGGAGCGATGCCAGGCACATAGGCAGACTAGCGTGGCCAAGCTGATTAACGGGAGGATTTCCCCTATAGTAATTTGATGTTTGTCTCCTCACATAGCTGGGTGGGAATAGGCTCCCATTTTGTGACCGCAAAGTCGAGGGTCCAATAGTTGATTAAGCCAGAAGGTCATACCACTTGGGTCCGTATGCTGACTCATGAGTCTTTCGGGCTTGTCACTCCACAAGCCAGGCAAATAAGCATTGGCTGCGGGACAGCTGCAAACAATGTGTCTCCGAGGGGCTCCCTGCCACCATGTCCACAGTATACTCGCCACCGGCGTGCTTGGGAGTCATCAGCCTCGTCTCCTCATCTCCATTCGCCACCCTCCTGGCCACCAGGCTGTCTCCTGCTGCACCTCCTCTCGTGTCACCTGGGTTTAAAATCCATCTCGCAATGTTATCAACCAGACAATGCTCTGCTTCCTCATGAAACCAATGTCCACCTGCCTCATCCTCCTCCTCCTCCATTTCAGTCCCCACCGGACTCATGTTGGCCACGAGATGTAGTCGCCACAAAAAATCTCCAGACTCCCCTGCCCTGCACAGATTGTTATCAGCATCTGATCCAGGCCGATGAAGCGAGTGGAATACGTTATGTCATATCCCGTAGTCCTGGCGACTGACAAATATAGGACTGGCGCGATCCGGCTCGAATTTGGCCACAACAAACGGCAGGATTCCACGCAAGAGATGCCACTGCTTACATCCAAAGATATTACAACATGTGAGTACTTCTGATCTGCCTGGATCATCAAAAAAAAAAAATCGTTAATGGGCCTTTCTCTGTTTCATACAGAGTACGGTGTCCAACAGTGCATGCTGGAATTCCAGCGGGGATTGGAAAACACGCATATCAGAGCGTGTTTGGGGGGAGGTGTGCCGTCTTCTTGCGGCTGCAACTACGAGGTGAGGGTGTTCCGTGGTGCTTTGTGTAGACGAATGGATAAAGTTGCATGCCAGTTTATTCCCTGGCCATTTTCAGAATTGATCTGAAGATCGGTGGAAGACTTCAGGAACCTTTTTGTTAAACAAACCCAAGATTGAGACACGTGAGTCCTGCGCCAAGCATGGCGCAAGGAACATCCCTCAACCCTCCTCGGTGCACGGCGCTACAAACCATGTCCTCATTGTTCCCCGTGGGCACCGAAATGGTTTCCTGATTTGCAGTTGGCCGCGGATAAAGCCACACATCGATTTCTTGCTGCAGACGCCGGAGCAGGGTTTCCTCCCTCTGTGTGACTTCGTTACGCCGAGCGCAAGCTAGGGTAGAACTCACGTGGGCAAACAACACCCCGGGCGCAGTGCCAACACATGGTGGTATGATGGAGCAGTACTTGTGGAGGCTGAGATGGGTGTTGGTGTTGGGAAGGAGGAGGAGTCGGACATTGGCGCGGAAGCAGCAGTTTAGACAAAACTGTGGAGGAAAAGCGGCGGCTCCTGTCCAAGATGTTGTCGTGCCCTGGCAGTGAGCACAGATCACCCAGTGGCCGTAAAGGACATGTACTTGGCCCCTACCGGATGTTTTTCCAGCTCACAGACGTCGCGCTGGCCGTGTACCTTGGAACCAAAACCGAGTAAGTCTCAAGGACTGACCCACTTTCTGTTCAACATATTAATAAGTGCTGGTATCGACTGGCTGCCTGGTAGTATGGTAGCCTTTTTGGAAAGAAATTACGGCGTTGGAACTCTTCTCCATCTCGGCTCGGCACAAGCCCATAAGATTCTCTGAATAGGTGCAGAGTTCCACACACCAATATGGGAAGGGAGGGACTGGCAAGTACCAACAACATGGACAGGACACGGTCATTCTGCTGCACCTTAGTAAGTTTTGGAGGAGCGCATACTGTTTTCGTCTTTACAAACGCCTCTCTGAACGACTGCTGGCGCCATGGATGAGAATCGAGAGCAGATCATCAGAGAGAATCGGGAGAGTGAGTTCCATACGGAAAACAGCTGCCGTTCTGCAGAGGTGGTGGTGAGCCTTATGACTGTCTGAGAAATGGCAACGCTTGCCACTGCCGCGCGTATGCCAGGCTGCTGCAGCGAGGCAGGATGGACCACGCACATCTGATCCACGTTTCTCCCAGGCCCAACCGATTGTGACGCGTGCGCATGTTTGGACTGCAGGGCCCGTTGTGCCAACTGTTGCTCCCTGGCCACAACGACGGCTTCACTATCCTGCCCACTTAGATTAACGATATACCCAGTATTTCGGCCACTCCTCCGGGTTTCTTAGCAAAGAAACTGCCACATAACCTGCGTAGTAGCCCGGATTGACCGCTCAGAGCAGAGGCACCCCGCACTGAGTATGACTACTTACTACAATTGCCGCCAGCATGCCTTGTATCTCTGAGGCCCCGAGCCGCTACTTAAACACGTACTTGGAACCAGCGAAGCGGGGTTTTCTACCACCCCTAGGCCGCTTGGCTCCCGACCCTCACCACTAGCAGCTTACCCAGCGGACGTCACAACGGCCGACACAACCCACGGAGCCTGGCTGCGCACGCTCGTTACGCGCAAGCTGGACGCCCCTCTTCTCGCTGACGAATGATGTAAGCCCTTGCAACATTGCTCACCCGGCTGTTCCACAAGTAGCGGTCAGCGTTACATCATCATCTAATTTGTGTTTCACATCGTCCTACTGTCCACATCACCGTCCTTTGGTAAGATCCTAAGGCAGAACCTCTCACCACATGGACCTCATCCATGCCACTCTCGCGACACATCTAAACTTTTGCCCGCCTAAATGCCAAGAGAGCTTGGAGAGATATTGGCCCCAATTGTCTTTCGCTGCCGCGACTTAGCTGCTGACGTGCCCTCCTCAAAGATTGGTTCATCCTCGCAAAAATGGCGCTGAGGTGAGGCCCCAGACCACATAGTAGATCCCAGGCTGAGGAACTGGCTGGGACAGAGGCGGGCTGAGGACAGTTAGGAGGCCGCATGACCCTTCATCTCTTTCACCCTGGCCATGCCAACTAAGTGTTGTGTCTGAAGGTTCCCACGCGAAAAAAAAAACATCTTGTGGCTGTGGATGTCAGATATGTCCATCTGGGAGTAAGTAGGATGAACCATAGTCAACCAATTACAAGAACATAACCCATGGGTTGCTGGAATCCACACACGGCCGCAAGATAGCAGCGGCAGGTTAGTGGGCCTCACGAGTGACCCCTAGCTGTGCGACGAGTCCCCGAGTAACATGTTTTGCAGTCTGCTACCATGGCCCGATTCAGAATGTTTGGTGCGCACAGCCGGACACGCATTAGCAAGCCTGCCACCTTCTCTGTCTGACATGACAATACTTTTTGTTCTAAAATGTACAGACACTGTTATTTGATGAAGCTATATTCATGTATATGAAGTAAATATACACCCTGTATTTTGACTCAACAATGAACCCAGTAACCTAAGCTTGGTAACCCTTGGATATAAATTGCGCCTCCGACAAATGGCCAGGAAAAATTTAACTTGTAGGTGTCCGTATACCAGCTCTGTGTGGTTTTACTAAATGTACAAGCAAACAAACAGGCTTAATTAACCATTTTTACGCTTTGTTGATTTAATCTACAAAAGAATGTTATTTAAATATTCGCGTGTTGAAAAATGCCGGTTTTATATTTTTGTCAGCACTAGCAGCAAAACCACGCTTTAATTAACCCCCTGGATTTGTATTGCCCAAAGAATTGACCGCACAAACAGAAGCGTGTTACAATTGCGTGTTTTCATCTACGCCACACAGACAAGAGATACAGTTTGTACTTTGACCTTTGCTTGTGAATTAGGCTACCAAAAAAAAAAATATATATATTATTTGGCGTAGAAAAAGAGGTTTAATTTTTATTTAATGGTCAGCACACCAGTAAAACAGACGGCTTAATTAACCCCCCTGGCTGTAAATTTGCGCCAAAGAGAAATTGAGGCGCACAAACTAGTACGTGTTACTAATTGCGTGTGTTTACTACGCCACACACCAAGAGATACAGTTGGTATTAATTGTGCCTTTGCTTGTGGAATTAAGGCTATCAAAATAAAAAAAAAATATCATATATTTGGCGATATATGAAAAAGACGGTTGTATTATTTTTTTGTCAGCACACAAGGAACCACCTACAGCAAAACAACTACGCTTAAATTAACCCCTGGAATGAAATTCTAATTGTGGCGCCATAAGAATTCAGGTCCGCCGCCCAAACTAGAACTGTGTATACATAATGCGTGATTTCCACCACGCCACACAACGCAAAAGATACAGTTGTATATTTTTATGCCTTTGCTTTTGTGAAATAGCTACCAAAAAAAAAAATATATATTTGGCGTTGAAAAAGACTGTTTCACTTTTGTCGCACATCCCAGTAAACCAACGCTTAATTAACTAACCCCTGGTAATGTAAATTATTTTCGCCAAAGAATATCTTGAAGCCGCACAAGCTAGAGCCGTGATACAATTGCGTGTTTTTCGTAACGCCACACAACAAGAGAGTACAGTATGTAATTTGCCTTTGCTTGGAATTAGGCTGAGGCTACCAAAAAAAAATATATTAAAATTGGCGTTGAAAAAGAAGACGGGTTTAATTTTTTTTGTCAGCACAAGTCAACGCAAAACCGCACACAAGCCTAACAAACGCTTAAATATTAAACACCTGGATGTAAAGTTGCGCCAAAGAAGATTGAGACCGCACAAACTAGTAGCGTTTTACCATTTGGCTTGTATTTCTTACGCCACATAACCCATACAAGAAGCTACAAGTTTAATTTGCCTTTGCTTGTGAATTAGGCTACCAAAAAAAAAATATATATTTGGCGGTTGAAAAAGACCGGTTTAATTTTAGTCAGCACCCGAGCGATCACACCCAGCATACCACAAAACGCTAATTAACCCCTGTATGTAAATAGCGCCAAAGAATTGAAGCCGCACAAACTATGAGCGAGGATACTAATGCGTTGTAAACTATCTTCTTTCCTTCTTCTGTTTTATGCTCTACGCCACACAACAAAGAGTATACAGTTGTAATTTGCCTTTGCATTGTTGAATATAGAGGCTACCAAAGAAAAAAAAAAGTAAAGTAGTAAGGGCGTTTGAAAAAAGAACGGTTTATTTTAGTCCAGCACAAGACACTCATCAAAACAACGCTTAATAAACCCCCTGGATTTAAATTGCGCCAAAGAATTTGAGCCTTATCTAGCACAAACTATTAGCGTGTTACATATTGCCGATGTATTTTCTTCTTTCTACGCCCAACAACAAGAGAAACAGTTGTAATATGCCTGTGTGCTTGTGAATTAGGTACCAAAACATATATATATATGGCGATGAAAAAGACGGTCTATTTTTTGTCAGCACAGCACACCAGCAAAAAACACAACGCCCTTAATATAACCCCTTGATGTAAAATTGCGCAATCGAATTCAGCAGCCCAAAAAATGAAGTCGTATTTGTCATGTAGTCAAAAAAAGAACACCACAAACGCATGTTTCTTTAAATGAATACAACATGAACTGGCTTAGAATCCCCACTTGGATATTGAAAGTAAATAATGCAAGCTTGCATGGACGCACACTGATTACAGATCCAATACCCCAAAAAATCAGAAATAGAAAAACATTCAGAGAACAGTCTCTGAGACCAGCTGAGACCACCCCCCGACAGAAATCGCTGTATAGAAAATCAGTTCTCTTCAGAAAGTCGCAATCACCCCGCAAGCAGCACCTCCCAAACAGTACAAGTGAGAGGAGTGTGAGCTCCACAGCGGCGCGGCCATCGGAGTCATTATATGAAGTGCGTGACGTCACAGAAAGCCCCGCCGGTTCTATTGGCTTCACACTGCACATGTCATGCAGCTATGGACCTTCTACCCCCAGAGTGCTTTGCCCATGTAGCGCCCAGTGCTCGCGAGCCATTTTTATCAATCAAAAAGCACAATCTTCGTTCACGTGTACCCAAGTAACCCCCGGCAAAGTTCGACTTCGGGGAGCCGAACCTAAGTATTTTCCATGAAATTCTAAACAGAAAATTCCACTTCGTTAAGAATCAATTCGCCCAAACTCTAGCATTGTGATCCTATCCAATTTATGTTAGATTAAAAAGAGATTGGAAGATTTTATGTATTAGCTAGCGAATATTTAAGCATCAACCTTACCGCTATAAAAATTCACCGGGGGGGGGGGCCGGAGGAGCAGGGGGGGGGGGGGGGGGGGGGGGGGGGGGGGCCGCGTGTCGAACACATGACAATGTCGAGTCTATCTTTAAAGAACAACTGGATAATTAGTTCACACAAGTACTTAAGTTGTAAGACAGCTTTAGTGGAATATCTTTAATTATATTAACAGTTTGAGCTATTAAATATTTCCCTGATATTGGGCAGCCTGAACTTATATTGTCGATACACACATTTCTAGTAACCTGCAGGTCTCTTTGTTATCTGCAAAACACCCACTTGATATTTATCAGTATACATTTCAGATAGGTTTATCAATTTTCCAATTTATAAAAAATATTTATTAAAATTTTAACCCATTACAAACACTGTGACTGATGAACGATATCCACCTTGCATTAAAAAATTACAATCCAAGTCAATCCTAGTAGGTCAGCACTATTTTTTTGTTGCCAAAAAAAGTACCGTTAACCGTACGAAAACACACGAGTTACGTGTTTATTGACTTTTGCCCCACCCAGCGCATGTGTTCATTTGACGCAAGCATCTATCTAACGTAAATCTTAAAGACAGCAATTACTATAATCACCGACAAGGGTGAATTGAAAGGTTGATCAAAAAATAATCGTGTTATTAGACCAAATAACATAACAGGTTTTACGGTGGTTTTTTGACTATTTGCACACCCAACAATGTTCATTGACTCAGCATCTAATCTAACGTAAATATAAAACAGGTTCGCAATTTCTATATTCCTCCAAGGTGAAATTGAAAGGTGCAACAAAAACCGTTTATTAAATCAAAACATAACAGATCTAACAGACATACAGAGCCTCCATTCCCTTTTTATCCTATTCTCTCATGCCCTTTGATTTCTCCTCCCCCCCTCTCCGCACTTTTTAATATCTGTGGGTCGATACAGGTTTTAAATGGTCATTCTGCGGGTCCAGGAACAGGTATAGGTCAATGCACAGTGAATCAAAAATGAGTTGGTGAAAGACACCATTTGCGGCTACATTTTAAATAAAATGTGGGGTACATGCAGGGTTTGGGTGGCTCATTGCTGCTTTGCCAGGACATGGACTATTCAATGTCCAGTTCAAGTTTAACAAGATGAGTTTTCAAACATACATGCCCTTCTTCTGGCCACTTTTAAATTTGTGTGTGGTGATAGCTGTTTAAGGGGTCAGCTGTGGTACAAAGACAGGTATAGTGAATTGGTCTGTGACTTTTTTCTGTTACTTATAAAGAGCCTAAGAGTGTGGTTGCCAAATATGATAGCACGTATCCCATTTGAACTGTGTGTGGGAATGTTTAAATTCAGCTATCTTCCAGCCTTGTTTGGAGTGTAATAATGAAGGTGTTTGTAGCTCTCCCATAAGACTTTAATGGTCATCGCACCATTCAATCGAGAACGAAGCTGGAAGCATGCGCTCACTATCCGAAAAAACCCATATAATCGAAAGCTGCCGACAATATCGAACTATCCGATCGAGGTACTCTCGGATAGAGCCATAGCGCAGATCGCTCAACACTACCTATAACCGCACATTAACACTGACTGCTCTGCTCCACCCACACAAACACGTCTAGGCCCCCTCACCTACAGTCTCTTCCCTCCTTCCCTGTAGATTGAAAGCCTCTCACAGTGCAGGGCCCTCCTTCCTCGGGCCCACACTCAACTCTCTCTCCGCTGTACCAGTTTGTTCATTCTACTGAACTCAGACACTTTGAGTAATTGTTTGACCAATGTTATTTATGTACCTGTCTCAAATGTACAGCGCCCTGGATTTAAGGGCGCTCTAAAATAAATCATAATAATAATAATACCGCCATATTATGACTACATATCACCATCACATAGTGACTGAATTATACCACCACACAATGACCACATATCCCCACCACAAAGTGTCTGAATAATACCCATCACCATGACCAAATATCACCACCACATAATGACTAAAAAATACCGCCACACCATGACCAAACATCACCACCACATAGTGACTAAATAATACATCCACACCATAAACACATATCACCATCACGTAGTCACTGAATAATGCCTCCACACCATAACCTCATATTACCCCCACATAGTGACTGAATGATACCACCACATTATGACCACATATCACCACACATAGTGACTGAATAATTCCTCCACATCATAAATAAATATCACCATTGCATATTGACTGAATAATACCACCAAACCATGACCTCATATCACCTCCACATAGTGAATGAATAGTACCACTACACTATGATCTCATATCACCACTACATAGTGACTGAATAATACCTCCACACCATGAACACATATTACCATCACATAGTGACTGAATAATGTGACAACACCATGACCTCATATCACCCCCACATAGTGACTGAATAATACCACCACATTCTGACCACATATCACCACCATATGGCTGGATAATACCGCTACACCATGACCTCATATCACCCCCACATAGTGACTGAATAATACCACCACACGATGACCACATATCATCACCACATAGCGACTGAATAATACCACCACACCATGACTACATATCTCCAACACATAGTGACTGAATCATACCTCCACACCATGACCACTAGGGATGAGCGAATCGATTCTAATGAAGTGAAATTCATTTTGAATTTCAGGAAAAATTTGATTCTAAATGAAGCCGAACTTCCTTGCGATTCGTGGTAACGAATCTAAAATGGCCGTGAGGACATGGCGTAACATGGGCTAAGAACTATGGGAGAAAGAAAGGAATGCTTTCAATTCCACTGTGTCTCTTATATACACGGATCTCTCTGCAGCAGCACTAGATTGCACTCTGTGACAAATAATTCCGATTTTACAGTTACCGGGGTGAAATACCTTTTAACTACACAGTGTGTATGTGTCATATACACACATGTTCCTGAACCAGCTTTTTTATTTTGGGATATTGCTCTCTGTGCTAAAGAGTTACTCGTTTAACTAATTATGATGCACTATCTTTGAAATACAGTGTGTGTATTTCTCACATAAACATATCTCCATTATGGCCAGTTCAGTCTTTGGGGATGTGCCAAAGAGTTACTTTTTTCACTTATTTGAAATACAGTTCCTATTCTGTTAAACACTGATGCATATAGAGCCCCCCGCCCCAAAAAAAAAAAAGAGTGGAGAGGGTGTCGGCAGTTATTTTGCATTGAGGTCACTGATCATTTTGCCCTTCCTTTGATCAGTCAGTGTCCGCTTTCAATCGGTCACTTATCCACCAGTATTGCTAAAGACAAAAAGAAACAGGAGTTGATCCAAAACAGAGATGGCAAATACATTGAATATTTGCTTCTCTTTTGTTTTTTGTATCCACTTCTGTTTTTTGGGTACAAAAATCCCCCTCAGACAACCCTTATGCAAAAACAAAACCTTTTCATACTGGCCTTTCATTTTTTCTGAACACACCCAAACAATTTTTGGTTATGTTATGGTTTGATTTATTATTAACGACAAAGTTTTAAATCGGCCAGTTTTTATGTTTTATCGAAATTTTAGATCAAGCAAAAAATTTAGGTTTAAAATCTGTGCACCTCTATTAAAATCCGCGGGCCCTTTTTGGCGCTTTCCCGTCATTTTTTGGGGGCCCACAAATCACTTACAGAAAGAGCAGGGGGGAGATGGTTGCGACGCATGAAATGGGTGGGGTTAAAGGTTTCGATTGGGTGGAAAAATCACATACCTCGTTTTTTCATAGAACACCCTTCCTGTTTAGCCCCATGTCCCCTCAGCGTCCCCAGAGCCTTAAAGGGCGTGCGCTCTTTCCCGTTTCCCCAAAAAGCTCCCGCGAAATTTTTCTATTTCTTCACAAGAAAGCCTACTGTTTTGCTGTATCCTTACAACTTAGTTAGAATTTTGAGATTGGAAGATTTTTTTGTAGTTAGGTTTAAAAAATTTTAAAAAGGGGCCCTCCACCGCTGTAAAGTCACGGGGGAGGGGGGGGGGCGGAGTGGGGGCCCCCGTGGGGGGAAAAAAGACAAGACTATAAAGGGAAAACTGGATAAAAATTCCAAAAAAGGGGCTTAGGGAGACATTGCCCCGGGAATAGGGTTTTTTATTAACAGTTTTTTTAATTTAAATTTTCCCCGGATATTGGGCAACCCGAACTTATATAAGGGGTACACATCTTTTCTAGTAACTGCAGGTCTCCTTTTTTTAGGGGCAAAACGCCACTTTTAAATTTTCAGTAAAAAAAATTTCAGAAAAGGTGTTCCCTTTTTAAAATTTTGGGCCCTTCCCACCTTTGTTGAAAATAGCCACCTTTCAGTTAAATTAGAATCCAGCAATTTTGTTCAGCAAAGGGTTTAAAGGGGGCCAAAAATTTCCTTTTATTATCCGAATAAATTTCAGAAACTTTTTTTTTTTGACTTTGGCGCACTACACTTTTTTTCATTGGGGGCAAACCTTTCACTTTAAAAGTGAATACTGCAATTTTGAAATCACCACAGGTTTAAAAAGAAAAGGGACAAAAAAAAACCTTTTATTATCCGAATACAAAAACCCGATACGTGTTTTTTGACTTTGTGCACTACAATTTGTTTCATTGAGGCACCTTGCCTTAAAAAGTGAAAAAACAGCAATTTTTGGAAATCACCACAGGGGAATTGAAAGGGGCCAAAAAATACCTTGTATTAACCGAATAAAATTTTAGATACGGTTTTTTTTAAATTTGGGGGCAAGGGCCCGCTTTGTTCATTGAGGCACCTTTTCACTTTAAAAAGTGAATACAGCCCAAATTTTTTAAATCCCACAGGTGAATTGGGTAGGTCCAAAAATACCCCTTTTTTTATCCAATACATTACAGATACTGTTTTTTCACTTTTTGCCCATCCCCGATTTGTTTTAAAGAGCCCCCCTTTTCCGTTTTAAATTTTAATCCACAATTGTGTAGGGTTTCCACAGGTTTAATTGAAGGTGCCAAAAAAAAACCTTTTTATTATCCAATACATTACAGAAAAACCCTGTTTTTTTACTTTGGGGCACTACAGCTTTTTTTTCAAATTTAGGGACCCTTTCACCCTTTAAAAAGTGAATACTGGGAATTTTTTTTAGTACCACAGGTGAAAAATTTAAAGGTTTCCAAAAAAATACCCCTTTTTTTTTTCCGAATACATACGGGGTGGGGTTTTTTTGACTTTTGGCGCAAAATAAAAGCTTTTGATCATTGAGGCAACCCCGCACTTTAAAATTTTTTAAAAGCAAATTTTTTTTTTGCACCACAGGTGAATTGAAAAATGCCAAAAATTTCCTTTTATAATCCCAATACATTTCAAATACGTGGGGTTTTTTTACTTTTTGGGGCATTACAAACTTTTTTATTGAGGCACCTTGCCCCTTTAAATTTTGAAAAAAGCAATTTTGAAGGGCAAACCCCCGGGAAATTTAAAGGGGCCAAAAAAAAAAACCTTTTTAAATTTTCCGAAAACATTTCAGATCGTGTTTTTTTACTTTTTGGGGGGGACTACCCGCTTTGTTCAAATTTAAAGGGACCTTGCACTTAAAAGTGGAAAACAACAATTTTGTATTTACCCCCAAGGGGAAAATTTTTAAAGGGGCCAAAAAATTTCCTTTTATTTTTTCCAATACATTACACGATACGTGGGTTTTTTGCACTTTTTCCCAGTCCCGATTTGTTGAAAGAGCCACCTTGCAGTTAAATTTTGGGAAACCCGCAAAGGGGGAAATTACCCCCAGGTGAAAATTTATAGGGGCCCAAAAAAAAACCTTGGGAAAAATCCGAATCCCTTACAGATTTCGTTTTTTTTTTAAATTTTGGCGCATAAAAGCTTTGTTTCATTGAGGCCCCCTTGCCTTAAATGTTTAATACGCAAAAATTTTTAGTTTACCACAGGTTTAATTGATGGGGCCAAAAAAAAACCCTTTTTTTATCCGAAACATTACAAAAACTTTTTTTGACTTTGGGGCACTAAAGCTTTGATCATTGAGGGACCCTTTTCACTTAAATGTGAATACAGCAATTTTGGGGTTTTCACCACAAGGTGAATTGAAAGGTTGGCCCCAAAAAACCTTTTTTAATCCAAAAACCAAATTTTTAAAAACGTGTTTTTGACTTTGGCGCATTACACTTTTGGGCATTTTTCCCAAAACACACTTAAATTGGGAAAACAAGGGAATTTTTTAGCCCACTGGGGGAATTGAAAGGGCCAAAAAAAAACCTTTTTTATCCCGAAAACAAATTTCAGATACGTGTTTTTTGACTTTGGGGCACTACAGCTTTGTTTAAATTGAGGCACCTTTTCACTTTAAAAAAAAAAAACAGCAATTTTTTTAAATTCCCCCACAGTGAAAATTTAAAGGGGCCAAAAAAACCTTTTATTATCCGAATAAAATTTCAGAAAACGTGGGTTTTTTTTACTTTTTTCGCTTCAGCTTTGGGCATTAGGCACCTTGCACTTAAATGTGAAACAGCAAAAATTTTTATCCCCCCCAGGTGAAAATTAAAGGTGCCAAAAATACCTTTTATTATCCCCCAAAACATTACAGATACGTGGGTTTTTTGCACTTTTGCCCATTTCCGGGTTTGTTTTATAGACCACCTTGCAGAAATTTTAATCCCGCAAATTTTTTTAAAATTTCCACGGTGAAATTGAAAGGTGCCAAAAAAAAACCTTTTTTATTCCCAAAAAAAATTTCAGATACGTGTTTTTTTTCTTTGGCCACTACAGCTTTGTTCATTGAGGCACCCCCGCACTTAAATTTGAAAACTGCAAATTTGTAGCACCACGGTTAATTAAAAAGGGGCCAAAAAAAAACCTTTTTTTATCCAATACATTTTCAGATTTCGGTTTTTTACTTTGGCGCACTACAGCTTTGTTCATAGAGGCACCCTTGGGAAAATTTAAATTTTGAATACAGCAATTTTTTTAGTCACCACAGGTGAATTGAAAAGGGGCCCCAAAAAAACCTTGTATTATCTGAATAAATTTTTAGATAAATTTTTTTTTTGACTTTGGCGCACTACACTTTGTTCACTGAGGCACCTTGGGACTTAAAAATTTAATACACCATTTTGTAGTCACCAAGGGGGCGGGGGGGGGGGGGGGGGGGGGGGGGGGGGGGGGGGGGGGGGGGGGGGGGGGGGGGGGGGGGGGGGGGGGGGGGGGGGGGCGCGGGGGGGGGGGGGGGGGGGGTGGATGGATTTTGGGGGGGGGGGGGAAAAAAAAAAAAAAAGGGGGGCCCAAAAAAAAACCTTTTTTTATCCGAATAAATTTTTAGATACGGTTTTTTTTACTTTGGGGCATTACACTTTTTTCAATTTAGGGCAAACCCTTTCACTTAAATTAAAAAAAGGGAAAAATTTTTTAGTCCCCCACAGGTGAATTGAAAAGTGCCAAAAAATTCCTTTTTAAATTAAACCAAAAACATTTTCAGATAACGTTTTTTTTCACTTTTTGCCCTGCCCGGGTTTGGGTTTATAGAGCCCCCTTCAAAATTAAATTTGGGAAACCAGCAAATTTTTGGGAGTTAACACAGTGAATTGATAGGTGCCAAAAAAAACCTTTTTTTAACCGAAAAACATTACAGAAAAGGATTTTTTTGACTTTGGGGCACTACAAACTTTGTTCATTGAGGCACCTTGCACTTAAATGGAATACAGCAATTTTAGTAGTCACCACAGGTGAATTGAAAGGTCCCAAAAAAATAACCTTTTTTTAAAACCCAAATTAAACATTTCCAAAAAATACGTGGTTTTTTTTTCCCCCCCCTTTAGACCAGGCCGGGGCCGGAAAAAAAAACCCCCCCCCCCTCCCCCCCTTTGCGGGGGAAAAATTTTAATCCCCCAACCAATTTTGTTAAAAAACCCCCGGGGGGGTGGGGGGGGGGGTGGGGGGGGGGGGGGGGGGGGGGGTTTTAAAAAAAGACATTTTTCCCAAAAATTTTATTAACCTTTAAAAAAAACCAACCCATTGGGGGGGGGGGGTTGTTTTTTTTCATTTTGGGGGGGGAAGGGCCGGGGTTTTTGAAAAAAGGGGGGTTTTTCTACTTGCAGTTAAATTTTGAAATCCAGCAATTTTTTGTGTAAATAAAGGAAATTCCCGAAAAAAAAAAAATTCCAAAAACAATTCCCAAAAAAAAACCAATACTTTTCCCGGGCCTGTTTTTTTCATTTTTGGGCGAAAACTATTTTTTTAATCCGCATTTTAGCCCCCAAAATTTTTTTAAATTTACCAAGAATACCCCCCGGTTTTCCCGCTTTTTAAAAACCCCTTTAAAAACCTTTTCCATACCCTAAAATTTTAAATTTTCCCCAACCAATCCCCCAAATTCGTTGGGGAAAAAGGGGGGTAAACCTATTAAACCCCCCCAAATTTTTACCCTTTCCTTTAACCACCAACCGGGCCTACTTTATTGGGGCCGCCTTTCCTTTCCCCCCTTTCTATAAACAGCCACCCTCCCCCCCTTTTTCCATTTAAGAAACCCGCTTTCCCCCCTTCCACCCCATTCCCACGGGGCCCAAAAAATTTGGTTTTCCCAAAAAAAACCGGGCACCTCCAAACAAACACCCCAAATCAAATCTTACCCCCCTTAACCCCCTTTTTCAAACCACTTATCAAAAACTTGTGTGAAAATTTAAAAAAGAAAAGGGATATTTTCCCCTTCCCCCGACCCCAAACTGTCCCCCCATTTTCGGGGGGGTTTTGGGAAGGGGGGCCCCCGGGCCAAAACCCCCCGGCGGTTCGGCCGCCCTTGCATCCCTCCTTCCTTTACCCCCAGTCCTATCCAAATTTTTCCCCAAACCAAAAATCCCTTTTAAAAAGATTAATAACAACCTTGCAACCCAAACCTTTTTTTTCATCGTCTTCCTTTCCGTTCTTTTACTATAAAAGGGGGAAAACCCCCCAATTTTCTTCCTTTCCCCCTCAAAAGGGGGGGCCTCGCAAACCCCAAAAGGGGTTTTGGGGCCCCCCCTTACCCGAAAACCCCCTCCCTCCTTTTTCGCCGTCACAAAGGTCCAGGACCTCCACCCGGGGCCTTCTTTGAGCAAGCCCCTTTTCCCAACCCACGATGTCATATCCGCCTTTTGGGCCGTAAACGCAAAATTAGACAAGCCCCCTTTTGGGTGGTTAACCCCCCCCCCCCCCAACTCTCCACAGCAGCGAATGCATGAGTTGAAATGGAGGCAACATTTGGGCCCAAAAAAAGGGCCAACCGCCCCCGGGCCCCAAGCACTGTCCCCCCCTCGGGTCTCCGCCTCCTCCTCCTCTGCCACCACCAACGGTTCCTCAGCTCCCAAATGTCTCCAGAGTATGATCGGGGATCACCCTTCCGTTTCACCCTTTCCCCCGTCGCCCGAGTACCCCCCAGCCCCACCAAAAGCCCCAAATCCTACCCCTTCCCTTTCCACCATTTGACGACCTCACGCCGAACAGGGGCCCAAAGTCTAGCAGCCACCTTTCTTCTTCCATTTTTGGGAGAAGAATAAACACTTTAACCCCAAACCATCCCAAAGAAAACCAAAAGCCTAATGTCGGAAATTTCCAGGCTTTTGGCCTTGGAAATGTTCCCTTTTCCCGGTCTGGGGGACACAAAATGGGTTCCCCCCACGTCATGGCTTTGCCCCCCCCCCAATACCAGATGCCAGCAGGCATTTCTTTGCCAGAAAAAGCCGTCCCTCCCCCTTGGCCACCCCACGTGTCATCTAAAATTTCAAGCGCGTTATCTGCATTTTTGGGGCCAAAAAAAGTCCATTTTCCCAAACCAACAAAAGGACTAAAAAGCACGGCCAAGGCGTAAAACTCTGTGACAGCTTTTTTGGGGTTAAAGCTGGGTGGATTCTCTGGGGTGACGGTGGCCCCTCAGGCCCCCGCGCACCGCTTTTCCCAAAAAAACCGCAGGGATGGTGCGGGGTTTTTTTTCCCCCAAGGCCTCTGGTGGCATCACTTTCCCAAGAAACCAGGCCGTGTTGAAAAAAAATCTGTCTTGGAAAACACGTCCACACACGGGTTCAGGAGCTGGACGGCTCTCCCCAACGAGCCCGGAGCGCTGGCTGGTGCCAAGAACCTTTTCCCAGGAAAGGGTTTGATGTGCGAAAACCGGGCTAAAATCCCTGGCCCCCCCTTTAAAGGATCGGTAGGCTGGAAAACATCCCTGGGGAAGGCTCGAGAGGGGGGGCCCGGGTGAAAAAAGCTCTGCCCCAAACCTTGCCGTTTTCTGAAAAGCCCCCAAAAAATGGTAAAGTGTGGACAAGGGCCCTTTGGGTCAGCATAAAGCATTGGGGGTGATCTTAGTTCGGGAAACCGACCCGTTGGCCCCACTCTGAAAAAAACAGGTCCCGCCAGCGACGGGAGGAGAACGAAACACAGATGCGGACACGGACCCCTTTCTCTCTGTCAAATCCACAAGGCCCGACATTTCAAAATTTTCATCAGTCTTCATTAGGCGGGTGGTTGGGGGTCCAGGGCTATGAAAGGGTGGCGCATCATTCTCGGGGTCATCATCTCGGGCCCAAGCCCAAGGCTGATTGAAGCTGTGCCGGAGCAGCGGAGGAGGAAAGGGGAAAGGAGGTTTTCCCTAACCCCCAAACGTTACCGACTTTCCCTGCCTTGGAAAGGGGAAGGCGCGAATTTGAGGGGAGGGGGAAAGATAGGAAGATCATTTTGCTATTTGCTCCTCGACCCAGGGGGTTTGGGGAAAAATAAAGGGTCCTCTCTCACATGATCCCTTGGATGCTCCATTTCCCCAAAAATGACCCTCGCATTAAGGCCATCAAAATGAACAACAGTTAGGGGGGCCACCCCCCTGACCCCCGGGAAAAAAACAAACTCAGCATTTTCCCTTTTCCACCCACCCAAATAGAAGTAAAATGCAGAAATGAAACCCTTTCCCTGATTGATCAACGGGAGATATCTGTTGCGTCGGGCTTCCTTCCCCAAATGTCAGGGTGGAAAAACCCATCAGCAAATTTTACAGCAGAAAGTCCAAAAAGCCTTTAGGGGCCCAGAAAGCAGCAAGGGGGCAAAAAGCCTAAGGGGTTTGACCTCTGCAATCTTTATTTACCACCTCACCAACGCATGAAATGAAAGGCACACATCCAACACCAGCTTAAGATCATGGTGCACGACTATCTGCGTCTTAACACTGGTTTTTGAAAAGGGTGTTTTCCCGGGCCCAAAAGACCCTTTTGGGGATTTCCCAAAAAGGAAAGAATGGCCCAGCTCGCTCGCCACGCCATAGAGGTGTTTCCGCCCAGCAGCCACATCATATCTGAGCGGACCTTTTTGCACAGCTGGGGGAGTCAAATTTCAGCCCAAACCCCATCCGCTTTCCCCAGATAAGTGGATCCCTTTTACTTTTAAACAAGATAAACAGGGATGGATCTCTGATGATGTTTTTGGCCCCCCAAATTTCCGAGGTCACCGATTTGTTTGCCGGCTACCCTTTACATTTTCCCCTTCAAACAAAAAATTTGGCCTCTTTAAAACTTTTTTTTTAAAAAGATAATTTTTTCTCAAAATTTTTATTCTCTTTTCCCAAAAAGTTCATTTTTCCCGGTATGGCCCGTGAGGGAGACTTTTAAAAAACAGAAAAGGTTTTATGACAACCCCCGTAAATTTCCCCTTTTCTTCCCCTTTTTCTTTTTGAAGTTTTCGCATTGTCAATGGTTTTGAAAGGGCCAAAGTTGCTGTGAGATACAGCTTTTAAAAATTTTGGCCTTTTAAAAAAAATGTGGGTTCTAAGTGGCATTTTTCCCCCCCACAATCTTTAATAGTGGCTGAGAAGTCATATTTATAATTTTTTTGGGTCATGTTGGGTGTGGAAAACAGCAAAAACATGTCCTTTTTGGAACAGAAATGTGGCATTTTTTTCCCTCCAATTTTTTAAAAGTGGGCTGAGAAGTCATATTTATAATTTTTTTGGGGGCTGTTGCTGTTAGATACAGCAATAATCATGGTCCTTTGGGAAAAGAAAAAGTGGCTTCTAAGTGGGATTTCTCCCACAAATTTTTTTAAAAGTTGGCCCGAGAAGTCATTTTTTAATAATTTTTTGGGCATGCGCTTTGAAATTCAGCAATACTACAGGTTTCCAAATTTTAAAAAAATTTGTTTCTAACAGACAATTTTTTTCTTCAGAATTGTCCCAAAATGGTTTTTAAGGGGCATGCTTTTTAAATTTTTTTGGGGGGATTTTTTCGGGGACATGCAGCTATACAAAAGGGCCTATTATAAAAAAATGTTGTTTTTTTAAAAGACATTTTTTCTTCACAATTTTCCCAAAATGGCTCAAAGGGGCATGCCTTAATTTTTTTGGGGAAAATTTTGCTGTGACATGCAGCTATACTACAGGTCCTATTAAAAAAAAAAAGTTGTTACAAACAGACATTATTTCATCACAATTTTTTCCAAAGTGGCCAAGGGGCCCTGCTTTGAATTTTTTGGGGGGGATTTTTTCTGTGCCCTGCAGCAAAACACAGGTCCTTTTTAATTTAAAAAAATTTTTTTTTAACAACATTTGTTCTTCACAATTGTCTAAAGTGGCTCAAGGGCCTGCTTTGAAAATTTTTTTTTGGGCCTTTTGGGTGTGAAATGCAGCTATACTACAGGCCTATTAAAAAAAAATTTTTTTTTTTTTGGGGTTTTTTAAAAAGACATTTGTTCTTCACAATTCCCAAAAAAGGGGTCATGGGGCATGTTTTTTAATTTTTTTGGGGGGAATTTTTTCTGTGACATGCAGCTATACACAGGGCCAAAATTTTAAAAAAAAAAAGTTGTTTTTAACAGACATTTGGGTTTTCCACAATTGTCAAAAGTAGCTCAAGGGTGATGGGGCTGTTTAGAAACAGAATAGGTAGGACACTTTTAATGACACATATTGCAAATGACCCTTTTTTTTTGCAAGATCTTTAACAAGCTATCAATCCCGTATTGAACAACCCATTTAATACAAAAATTAAAAAAAAAGAAACAAAAAACATGGGGGGATTCCCTCCCTATTTTTTAAAAAAGTTTTTCTAGAATTAAACCCACAAAAAACTTGCAAAGGACAAAAAGCGGTAAAAAAATTCCCCCTGAATTGTACAAGGGGGGTTAAAAAAAACTTTACCAGATGTAAAGGCATTCGAAAGGGAAAATGGAGTATGGAGCACGGACAGAAACAAAGTACAAGACAATTTTCCCCCACACGTTGAGTAAAAAGAAAAAAAGAATGCCCAAAAAAAAAGGCACCTTGGGGGAAAAAGGGGCGTTTTAAACCCCCCAGTATTTCCAAGTGAAAGGGTCAATTTGGGTTTGCACTCATAAAGGAGGGGCAAGCGGGGGTACCCCCGGGCAGGGACAAAAATATAATTTCCCGTGAAACTAAAAAGGTGGTTGAAAGACTCCTTTTTTTCCCGGGACCCCCCTTTTTAAATCTTGGGGGCATGCGGTTTGGGGCTCAAAGCGGGCCCAGTTTCAGGGAAAAGTCCCAAAGTCCAGTTTTAACAAAAAAAGGGGTTGAAAGACTCCTTTTTCCGGGGACTTTTTAAATGTGGGGGTCATGCAGGTTTTGGGGGTAAAGCTGTGGCCCCGGACAAAGGGAAAGTCAATTTTCCCCCTGAAACTAAAATGGGGTTTTAAAAAACTCCTTTTTTTCCCGGCCCCTTTTTAAACTTTGGGGGCATGCAGGTTTGGGGGTCATTTCTTGGGCCCCGGAAAAAGGAAAAATGAATGTCCATGAAACTAAAAATTTGGGGGTTGAAAGACTTCCTTTTTTCCCGGGACTTTTTTTAAACTGGGGTCCATGCAGGTTTTGGGGGCCAACTGGGCCCCCGGGACAGGGTAAGGGCAAAAAAACCTGAAACTAAAAGGGGGGTTTAAAGACTCCTTTTTTTCCGGGCCTTTTTTAAACTGGGGGGCATGGGAGGTTTTTGGGGGTCAAAGCGTGGCCCAGGACGGTATTGTCCAAAGTCCCCTTTAAACTAAAAGGGGTTTTTAAAAACTCCCTTTTTACGGCACTTTTTAAACTGGGGTCATGCAGGTTTGGGGCTCATGCTGTGGCCCAGAAAAGGGGTAAGCAATGTCCGCAACAAAAAGGTGGTTGAAAGGGCTCCTTTTTTCCCGGGAAATTTTTAAAAGTGGGGGCATTTCAAAGGGTTTGGGGGTCATGCGTTTGGGCCCCGGACAGGGAAATTTAATGTCCATTTAAACAAAATTTGGGGGTTCAAAGAAACCCCCTTTTTCCCGGGACTTTTTAAAACCCGGGGGCATGCAGGTTTGGGGCTCATGGGTGTGGCCCAGGACAGTATAGTGGGAAATTTTCCCGTGAAACCCAAAAGGGGGGTTGAAAGACTCCTTTTTCCGGCACTTTTTAAAACTTGGGGGCAAAGCAGGGTTTTTGGGGGTCCCGCTGGGGGCCCCGGACAGGGGTAGTCAAAGTCCAGTGAAACTAAAATGGGGGTTGAAAGACTCCTTTTTTCCCCCCCCTTTTTAATCTGGGGGGCATGCAGGTTTGGGGGGTCATGCTGTGGCCCCGGAAAAGGTATAGTCCCAAAGTCCATGAAACAAAAAAGGTGGTTGAAAAAACCCCCCCCCCTTTTTTAAAGGGCACTTTTTAATCTTGGGGGCCCCTGCAGGTTTGGGGGTCATGCTGTGGCCCAGGACAGGGATAACAATGTTTCCCTTCAACCCAAAAGGGGGGTTGAAAGACTCCTTTTTCCGGACTTTTTTAAAATTTGGGGGGCATGCCGGGTTTTGGGGGTCATGCTGCGTTCCAAGGGCAGGGATTCAAAAAAAAAAAGGGGGGCCAGTTTAAGTTTAAAAAGAATTTTTCCCAAACATACTGCCTTCTGTCACTTTTTTAAATTTTTGGGTGATGCAGGTTAAGGGTCATGCGTGGAACAAGCCCGGGAAATGAATGGTCCCGTGATTTTTTTTCTGTGGCTTTTATAACCTAATGTGTTTCCCAAGAAATTTGCACGTATCCATTTGACTGTTGTGGATTTTAATTCCAGCTTCTCCACCCTTTTTTTAAATGTAAAATAAGGGGTTGTTGCTCTCCCCTAACTTTAATGGTCATCCCAAACATAATCTACCATCGGGCTATCGACTATCTTTTAGATTTAAAGGTCGACTATTTACTATCGCCCGATGTCTATGGGGCCAACGTAATCGCTCAAAAACTAGTTTTGTCATTTTTATTCCTCAACAGATTTAAAAAAAAGGGAAACCAAACATAGTGGGAAAAGTCCCTAGAGGGTGGAGGGTAGAAACAGTATTAGGAAACCATAGGGTTTGGTTTTAGTGAAAAGGGGGGGGTCGGTTTTGGGAGCAGCATGGTAGGTCCCCCGGTGGGTTTCAAAAGACAAAATTGTGGAGGTGGCAGCAGCATGAGTAGGCCACAGGGTGGCACAATGACAGATTGTGGAGGTGGTAGCAGCAGGAGTAGTTTAAAGAGGGGCACAATGACAGATTGTGGAGGTGGCAGCATGAGTAGTTTACAGAGTGGCACAATGACAGATTGTGGAGGTGGCAGCAGCTTGAATAGGCCACAGATTGGTACAATTACACAGTGTGGAGGTGGCGGCAACAGCAGCATCAGGCTGGAGAGTGGCACAATGACATAATTTTGAGGTGGAGGCAGCTAGGTGAAATAATGAGGAGGTTGCAGCAGCAGCAGCATCAAGCCAGAGAGTGACATGGTGACTTAGCCTGGAGTTGACTGCAGCAGCATGAGGAAACTTGAGTGCTGAGGTGGCAGCAGCATCAGAAGGCTACATAATGGCCCATTGAAGAGTGGGGAAGTAAGTGGCAATACCAGTCCCTGGTAAAGATGGTGGGTGGTAGAAGGAGCAGCTGGCAGCAGATGTGTGGCATCAGGTGGGAGGCAGCATCAGAATAAGAGCTGAGACAGGTAGCCAGAAGAATCCAGACTCATGTGTCAAAGTTTGGGTGAGGCGGCATGGGTGATCTAATCTGATGCATCAGATTAGGTGGATCTAATCAGGTTGACAAGCGAGTTCTCTTTGGGGTAACTATGGCCCCTGCTGCACTGAGCATCCACTCTGATGCCATACTACTGGCCGGGAAGGACAGCTTCTCCAGTGCAAACTCGGCCAGTTGCAGCCACGAATCCAGTTTGGATGCCCAATAGTCCCGTGGATCTTCAGTGTGGGGTGGCAGGGTGCTGTCCAAGTAGGCCACCACCTGCTTGTTCAGGGTCTACTCCAGGTGCTGCTGCTGCTTTTGATTACCTTCCTCACTAGGTGGGTGAAGAAAGCTGCTCATTAACGACTCCAGGTTTCTGCTGATGGAGCTGGTACTGCTCCTACCTCCCGCCCCCACAACAGCTATGGCAGTGGTACGTGAACATTGAGGAAACTCCCGGTCAAACCTGCGAGAGGATGGACGATGGCGCAGATAGGCAGCGGACAACTGACTACATAGGATGTCTCTATAGTACTTGAGTTTGTCCTCCCTCTTTTCAGGTGAAAAAAGGCCGCCATTTTGGATCGGTAGCGAGGGTCCAAGAGGGTGGAGAGCCAGAAGTCATACCTCTGCCAAATGGTTACTATTCGGCTGTCACTACCCAGGCAAATCAACATGCAGCGGGCCATCTGCGCAAGTGACTCTGAGGGACTCCCTGCCTCCATCTCCATTGTATACTGCCAAGGTGTATCTGGGTCATCTGCCTCGTTTTCCTCATCTCCCTCTACCTCCTCCGGCTCCTCCTGCTCTTCCTCTCCTGTCACCTGGTTAGAAAAACCACTCATTTCATCAGACATTGCTTGTGCTTCAATGTCCTCCTCCTCCAGTTCAGCCCCCACCGGACTCACATGGCCGCAAGATGTAGTCGCCACGTCTCCAGTCCCCTGACCTGACAGATTTTGCAGCATATGTTCCAGGACATGAAGTAGTGGAATGACTGTTGTTGTTGTTTATCCCGTAGTCTCGGCAACTGACAAATAATGTGGCCTCCTCAAATTGCATGAGCAAACGGCAGGTGCCACGCATGAGCTGCCACTGGCTGACATAAAAATTACACAAGGGAGTACCCCTGTCCTCTTGGATCATCAAGAAATCATTAATGGCCTTTCTCTGTTCATAGAGCCGATCCAACATATGGAGGCTGGAATTCCAACTGGTGGAAATGTCGCATATCAGCCTATGTTGGAGGAGGCCATTCTGCTGCTGCAGCTCAAGGGGGGTTTGCTTGGTGGTATAGGAATGGCTGAAGTACATGCAAAATTTCCTGGCCAGTTTTAGAATGTCTTGCAGATGGGTGGAAGACTTGAGGAACCGTTTGACAACCAGATTGAACACGTGCGCCATGCAGAGCGCATGGCTTAGCCATCCTCAGCAGAGTGCGGACACCATGTTCTTTCCATTGTCTGTCCCCATGGTTCCGATTTTCAGTTGTCGCGGAGAAAGCCACAAATCGATTTCGTCTTTCATGACGCGGAGCAGTTCCTCCCCTGTGTGACTTCGTTCACCCAGGCAAACCAGGTGTAGAACTGTGTGACACTGCCGTGCCCTGCACATGTGGTATGCTGGAGGAGCATCAAGATTCTTCGCTGCAGTGGAGGCTGAGGTGGTGTAGGAGGAGAAGGTGGAAATTGGCGCAGCAGTTTGACAATATGGAGGAGAAAGCGGAGTCTCCTGTCCATGTTGCTGGTGTGGCTGGGCAGGAAGCATATTCACCCAGTGGGCCATAAAGGACATGTACTGTCACTGACTTAGTTACAGCTCCACAGGTCCGCACTGCTGTGCACTTTCGAAGACACCAACAGGCTCAAGGACTGGCTCACCTTCTCTTCTTCATATTTGTGCAGGGCTGGTACTACCTTTAAAAAAAAGGAAATGACGGCTTGGGACTCTCAATCAGTTCTTTGAACGGTGCAGAGTACACCACTTGGAAAGGGAGAGACTGCAGTACCACCAACTTGGACAGGAGCACTGTCAGCTTCTGCGCCTTAGGATGGCTAGACACATACTGCTGTCTCTTGGCAATGGCCTCGGTGAACGAATGCTGGTGCCATGAGTGGCGAGGAGCATGAGCATCTGGACCGGTAGATGATGGGAAAGACAGACAGCTCCCTTTGGCAGAGGTGGTGGAGCCTAAACTGCCTGAAATGGGATAAATGCCACTGGGTGCTGCTGCTGCAGCAGGATGGACCACCCCACCTGAGACACGTTTCTCCCAGGCCACTAGATGGTGATCCTGCATATGTTGATGCAGGGACGTGGTGCCAATATTAGGTCCCTGGCCACGCTTCACTTTCTGCCCACAGATTCTACATATAGCCATGTTCACATCCTCTGTTGTCTTGGCAAAAAACTGCCACACCGCAGAACAAGTGATTTTATCACCAACACTCCACAGTGACTGCTACCGCCGCTGCCTCAGTGAGCCCCTGTGCCGCTACTTTCTGGGCTGGAAGGGACCTGCGAAGAGGGTGGTCTACTCCCGGCCTCGCACAGCTGCCACCCTGCTGACTCCTGGCCACACTACCGACTTGCTGGCTGCACCGCTGCCTGACGCGCAAGCTAAGCTGTCGCCCTCTTCTCCAGACGATGATGATGAAGCCCTTGCTACACCTTGTCATCGATTAGTGTTTGCCCATCACTGCTGTCCTCCTCAACGGTCTCGGTGTACAGAGCCTGACCACTCACAACATAACCTCCCATGCCACTCTCCACATCACTACTTGCTCTCCTACTGCAAGAAGCAGGGAATGTCTGCTCCACCTCTTTGATAACCAATAGCTGTTCACTGTCCTCAAATACTTCGTCCTTGCTGTATAGTGGCACAGAGCCCACAGCACATAGTAGTTCTCTGGCCATGACAACTAAGGGTTGTGTTTGATGAACTCACCGACTCTTGGCTAGGGTTGTCAGATGTCATCTTGAAGGAAGTGGATGATCTAGTCAACCATTCAACAACCAATGGATTGGTGGTCAACACACAGCCACTAGATGACACCAGTAGCTCTGGCCTCGCCGAGTGACCCCTGCTACAACGTCCCCTTACTGTGCTGTGACCTGTGGCTGCTCCAGGAACATTTGTGCCACTACCCCATGTGAAGGGCCTGCCACCTCTCTGTCTGACATACTTTTTTGATTAAAAATGTACAATAAAACAAACTCTGTTTAATGTAGATGTGTGTATATGACAAACAGACACGCTGAATTTCACACAGAGTTCACCACAATAAGTGAAAAAATTAACTCTTTGTCACAGGTAGCATTATCCCAAAAAACTGAACTGGCTGGATTTGAGATGTGTGTATGGGAAAAATAGACACACTGAATTCCACACAGAGTTCACCACAATAAGTGAAAAAATTAACTCTTTGCCACAGAAAGCAATATCCCCAAATAAAAAACACTGATTCAGGAACAGCTGTGTATATGACACACACACACTGTGTATTTGAAAGGTATTTCACCCCAGTAACTCTAAAATCAGAAGTGTTTTGCACAGAGTGCAATGTAGTGCAACTACACAGAGATGCATGTGCATAAGAGACACAGTGACAGAATGTAAAATGGTTGCCCTATTCATAGGGATGTGACATCACAGAAGCTGGCTGGCTGCTGATTGGCTACATGTCTGCACATGTCATTGAGGGCGTCCCTCTCTTTCTCCCATAGTTCTGTGCCCCATGTCACGCCATGTGCTCGCGGCCATTTTAGATTCATTACCACAAATTGTCATGAACTTCAGCTTCGTTCAGAATCAAATTTTTCCTGAAATCCAAAATGAATTCCACTTCATCAGATTCGATTCGCTCATCCCTAATGGCAATACCAAATATGTGTACTTTTTTTTTATTTTTGACCTTTTTTGGGGCTATTGCTATTTGTAATGGGAAAATGGTGGTGTGCTTATTTTGCTTTATATATTTTTTGTTTGTGTTTAACCTTTTTTTTTATTTTAACACTTTCTTTACTTGTTCCAGTACGGGACTTCTAAAAACACTACCATACATGTTCATAAGTTATGTATACTATTGCATACCTATTCAATTTAATTGCGATAAGCTGCAATATCAGACTCAACCTATGGACAGAAAAGTTGCTATTTATGAAAGGAATAAGCCACCTTATCTAATATATTTACATGTTATACTGTATATTTTTTAGATATGGCATTGACCTTGACCCTTATATAAAATATATGAATGTGTTATCTGCTACAGTTCACCACCAGCTTCAGGGGTTCAAAACATCTGGGAGACACAACTGATGCACAGACTATCACCGATCCAGGGCCCTGATTAATGACTTGTCACTTATGTCAATATACCACAAAAAATACATAAACAATATAAATATCAACACAAACACCTGGACACATGCAAACATTCCAATTAATGCATATATATACATTATGCATATGCATATATCATTGTATTCCAATTATATACCGTATGTCTAATTAATTAATTGCAATATCTCACATCCAACTCAACCATTACATAAACCTCAGCAGGTTTCCTATGTACAATCAACCTAAGACCCATTTGAGTTTATTTATATATTCTTGATGTATTAATCTTCCATTCGACATCTTGAACTGCGGGAGATCGTTTTCAATTACATTTAAAATTCAGTAAATGTATCCAAAATGATAGAGGTTTAGGGACAAAAAATAAATACAAAAATGTAAAAAAAAAATTATGTTAAACATTAAAATGACTATTTGTAAAATGCATAATTTCTGCCTCCAATATAAAATATTTTCATAAAAAAATTAAACTGATATAAACAGGGACTGATTTAAAATATCCCTCAACTGTGATAGATTTTAATAAGTGATGGCATATGATGGCAAAGGCTCCATTATCATTAGAGAACAGCTCTCCCGCTGATTCATATTAAGTTGATGAAAGAAATGACGACTAATTTTAATCCCTTGTTTATCGGCGAGGAATCATTTGTGGATCACACAACATATTCTAATTCTTAACATAAAAATGAAGACTCTGGATTCCATGGTTGACATTTATGCAAAGTTCCTTGGAATAAAACAGAGGTCACTTGTAGTTGGTAACACATCGACCTTTGAGGGTTTTACAAAAAAAGTGAATTTTCAATAACTGCACTGTTTTATGTAATTTAATCTTGGTTCCAAAGGCCTTATTAGGTTGTGTTTCATTGTGCTGCCTATTATTGATTCCATATATGCTATGTCCTATTTGTGGTGTCTTCAAAAAAAAAAAAAAAAAACAGGAATGAAAAGAGTTTTATACCTTTCATATATTAGATAATAAACATGTTGTGGGGAGAAGTACTTATGGTGTGTCCCTTTATCCGCTTGTTTTTTATAAGCCACAATGTGTTTACATCCAAACTGTAATCTTGGACATTTTTAATATGTGTTTGCAAATTTGTGTCCTGTTTGCCAAGAGATCTTTATCAGGAAATGGTCAAAGGAAGATGCTCTGCTGAGATAACTTATTTGCACTTTGCTTTTGACATATGAATGTATTTCTTTGTGTAAAAACCTATATAAACTGGGACGCACTGACAATAAAGATGGGAAAGAATACCTGTGACTGTCCAATTGCTTCTCTGAGTGCTTCTTGTCTTTCCTCCTTTGGCAACCTACTGTTACGGTCTGGAGGTGGCGCCACTGGACCACCGCAGGCGATGGCGTAAGCCCACACCAGGTAGTGGAATCTAAGTGGGACCCGGTCTTCACCAGAGCCCGCCGCAAAGCGGGATGGTCTTGCTGCGGCGGGTGTCTACCAGGTCACTACCACTGGCGGGGCTTGCCTGCGGTGGCGGTCAAGGGTACGAGGTACAGGAACGGCAGGCAGGCTCGTGGTCGTGGACAGGCAGGAGGTCAGGACAGGCGGCTCTGGTTCGTAGGCGGTAGACAAGCAGGAGGTCGGGGCAGGCGGCAAGGTTCGTAGACGGTAAACGGAGCAAGGAGTCGGTACACGGTAAGGCAAGACAGGAACACTCAGGAACACTTTCACCATGGAATAAACACCAAGGATCCGGCGAGGGCCGCCAGGAAGAGGCCGGACTTAAATAGGAGCAGTGCCCGGCAATGACCAAATACCGGCGCACTGACCCTTTAAATTCAAATTGCCGGCGCGTGCCCCTCCCTAGGGGCGGAGCCACGCGCCGGGAGCCAGACACAGACTGAGCAGGAGCGCGGCCGGGTAAGTGAGTGCCGGAGGGGGCAGATGCACGAGCGGACCCCGAACCCGACGTGCGGGACGGGGCTCCGCTGGGAGCAGGGGCATGGGACAGCGGTCGCAGGGGCGTCCGTGACAGTACCCCCTCCTTGAGCCCCCTCCTTGGGCCCCCCCTCTCTTACTGGAATGAAGAAATCTCTGGATGAGGCTGCGGTTCAGGATATTCTCCTCCGGCTCCCAAGACCTCTCTTCGGGCCCGAAGCCCCTCCAGTCCACCAGGAAGTATCGCTTTCCCCTAGTTCTCCTCATGCCCAGAATTTCCTTGACCTCGAAGACATTGGGCGCATCAGCCACAGACGGAGGAGGAATGGCCTTCTGGGAAAAATGGTTAAGGACCAGAGGTTTCAATAAGGAGACATGAAACGCGTTGGAGATTCTCATCGTAGGGGGGAGCCGGAGTTTGTATGCCACCGGATTGATGCGGCTGATGACCTCAAAGGGTCCCAGGAAACGGGGTCCCAGTTTGTGAGACGGCATCTTTAAGCGGACGTATCTAGACGAGAGCCACACCTTTTCACCTGGAGAGAACACCGGAGGGGGGATTCTTCTCTTGTCCGCTTGAGTCTTCATGCGCTCGGACGCGCGGAGCAGCGACTGACGGGTCTGGGACCAGATGGCCTTCATGTCTTGAACCAGTGCGTCCGCCGCCGGGACCTCGGAGGAGGTTGCCAGAGGGAGAGGGGGGCGGGGATGCAAGCCATACACGATGTAGAAGGGGGAGGCCCCCGCGGACTCGGACTCAAGGGAGTTATAGGAGAACTCCGCCCACGGCAGCAAATTGGCCCAATCATCTTGGCGTGCCGAGACGAAATGACGAAGGTAGCATCCCAAGACTTGGTTGACCCTCTCCACCTGGCCGTTCGTCTGTGGATGGTAGCCGGAAGAGAAGTCGAGCTTCACTTGAAGTTGGTTGCACAGGGCTCGCCAAAACCTGGAGACAAATTGAACTCCCCGGTCCGAGACAATTTGCTGAGGGAGTCCATGCAGCCGGAACACATGGATGAAGAATAGCTCAGCCAGCCGGGAGGCAGATGGCAGCCCTGGCAACGGGACGAAGTGCGCCATTTTGGAAAAGCGATCAGTAATCACCCAGATAATGGTGTTGCCAGACGACGGAGGGAGGTCGGTTATAAAGTCCATCGCAATGTTGGTCCAGGGTTGAGTGGGAACGGGAAGTGGCTGAAGTAGGCCTGCCGGCTTGTGACGTGGCGTCTTGTTCCGGGCACAGGAGTCGCAAGACGAAACGAAGTCCTTGATATCCTTTTCCAGCTCTGGCCACCAATAGAACCGGGATATCAGGTGGAAGGTTCTTCGGGCGCCGGGATGGCCAGCCACCAATGAACAATGTCCCCATTTCAAGATACGTCTGCGGAGAGCAGGACGCACATAAGTCCTTCCAGGAGGGACCTTCCGGAGGTCCACTGGAGCAGCCGAGATGAGACGTTCTGGGGGGATGATGTGTTCAGGAGAAGTCTCTTCACCCACCACGTCGGAAGCACGGGAGAGGGCGTCAGCTCTCACATTCTTCTCGGCTGGCCTGAAGTGGATCTGAAAATCGAACCGGGAGAAGAAGAGCGACCACCTAGCCTGGCGTGGGTTAAGTCGCTGAGCCGTCTGCAGATATTGGAGGTTCTTATGGTCCGAGTAGATTCGGATGGGAAAACGGGCGCCCTCCAGCAGATAACGCCACTCCTCCAGGGCCAATTTGATGGCTAGTAGCTCCCGGTCACCAATCGTATAATTCCTCTCGGCCGATGAGAACGTCTTGGAGAAGAAGCCGCACGTTACCGTCTTACCCGTAGGCCCTTTTTGCATAAGAACTGCCCCGGCTCCCACAGATGAGGCGTCCACCTCCAGTGTGAAGGGTTTCGCAGAATCCGGACGTGCAAGGATAGAGGCCGTAGAGAAGGCGGACTTGAGCCTCGAGAACGCCTCCTCGGCCTCGACCGGCCAGCTGCGTGGATTGGCTTCTTTCTTGGTGAGGGCTACTATCGGAGCCACCAGCGTAGAGAAGTGAGGGATGAACTGGCGATAATAGTTGCAGAAGCCCAAGAATCGCTGGATAGCCCGCAGCCCGACGGGGCGTGGCCACTGCAACACGGCGGACAGTTTTGCAGGATCCATCCGTAGGCCTTGGTCAGAGATGACGTACCCCAGGAACGGAAGACTAGTCTGATGGAAGAGGCACTTCCCAAGCTTGGCAAACAGGTGGTTCTCCCGGAGGCGTCTCAGTACTAGACGAACATGACTGCGGTGGGTCTCGAGGTCAGGAGAGAACACCAGGATGTCGTCAAGATAGACCACCACGCAGGTGTGGAGGAGGTCCCTGAAGACGTCATTTACGAGCTCCTGAAAGACGGCGGGAGCATTGCACAGTCCGAAGGGCATCACCAGGTACTCAAAGTGCCCATCCCTGGTGTTGAAGGCCGTCTTCCATTCATCGCCCTTGCGGATTCGGACCAAGTTGTAGGCCCCTCTCAGATCCAATTTGGAGAAGATCTGGGCGCCCTGCAGGCGATCAAAAAGTTCTGTGATCAGCGGCAATGGGTAACGTTTTTTTTACCGTGATCTTGTTCAAACCCCGGTAGTCTATGCAGGGCCGCAAGGTACCGTCCTTCTTCTTCACGAAGAAGAACCCCGCACCAGCGGGAGACGAGGACTTTCGGATGAACCCCTTCCGGAGATTCTCCTGGATATACTCGGACATGGCCTGAGTCTCAGGAACCGACAGAGGGTAGACTCGGCCCCGAGGAGGACTGGTACCCGGCAGTAAGTTGATCGGGCAATCGTATGTACTCTCGGCTTGTCTCTCGGAGAACACATCGGCATACTGCAGATATTCGGGCGGCAGCCCGGGCGGCGGCTCCTGTAGGTTTAAGCGAGAGAAGGGAAGCACCGGGCGAGGTGCCACCAAACAACGCCCCTGACAGTTGGGACCCCAACGAATCACCTCTCCAGTAGACCAGTCCAGGATAGGAGAGTGGAGCCGTAGCCATGGGAGTCCGAGGAGGATCGCCGATGAGGAGCGAGGCAACACATAGAAGGGGATTTCTTCCTTATGCAGCGCCCCCACATGGAGGGACAGTGGCTTGGTGACGAACTGGATGGTGTCGCTAAGCAGCTCCCCGCTGACTGATGAGATGACAAGCGGTTTCTCCAGACGTACCACTGGAAGCCGATACTGCTTCACTAGAGGCTGATGGATGAAGTTCCCGGCGGAGCCCGAGTCCAGAAACGCCGGAACCTGGAACGTGATGCCAGACTCTGACACGACCTGCACAGGCATCAACAGGCGTGGAGAGGGGGAGGTTGCACCTAGGAATGCCTCTCCCACAGATCCTAGGTGCGGGAGTTTCCCGCAGGCTTGGGGCGCTTGGGGCAATTCCTCCGAAAATGCCCTGGGCTGCCACAGTAGAGGCACAAGTCCTGTTGTCGCCGCTGGGCCAATTCTTGCTCAGAGAGGCGAGCCCGATCAATCTGCATGGGCTCGTCGGTGGGTGTTGGCGGCTGTGGCGCAGGAGGTCCCTGGAACACCGGTGCCAGGCGAGGAAACCGGCGAAGTTGGCCTGACTGACGTTCTTGCAGAAGCTCCTCCTCCCGTTCAATGAAGCGTACGTCGATGCGGGTTGCTAACCGGATCAAGTCGCTGAGGGAAGACGGGAGGTCTCTAGCGGCCAAGACGTCTTTAACTCGGCTTGAGAGCCCTTTCTTGAAAGTAGCACACAGAGCGGCCTCGTTCCACGATAGTTCAGAGGCCAGCGTACGGAATTGTACCGCGTAGTCTCCAACAGACAGGTCCCCCTGGCGTAGGTTGAGGAGGGTTGTCTCAGCGGAGGAGGCACGGGCTGGTTCCTCGAAGACATTGCGGAACTCACTGAGAAATGACTGTAAATCCGCCGTCACTGGATCGTTTCTGTCCCATAGAGGTGTAGCCCATGCCAGGGCTTTCCCGGACAGGAGGCTGACCACGAAAGCCACCTTCGCACGCTCGGACAGGAACTGATCAGTCATCAGCTCCACGTGCATAGAGCATTGGGTGATGAACCCCCTGCAGAGTTTCGGGTCTCCGTCGAACTTGGACGGGAGCGACAGGCGAAGCTTGGGCCCCCTCAGAGCCACCGGAACCGTAGAGGCAGGAACAACCGCTGGAGCTGGCGAAGGCTGCTGCTGCTGGACGGTGACGAGTTGCTGCAACATCGTGGATAGCTGGGTGGTCAGATCCGCCAGGCTGGGTAACGGCACCTTGGCGGGATCCATGGCCGGATCCTACTGTTACGGTCTGGAGGTGGATCCACTGGACCACCGCAGGCGATGGCGTAAGCCCACACCAGGGAGTGGAATCTAAGTGGGACCCGGTTTTCACCAGAGCCCGCCGCAAAGCGGGATGGTCTTGCTGCGGCGGGTGTCCACCAGGTCACTACCACTGGCGGGGCTTGCCTGCGGTGGCGGCCAAGGGTACGAGGTACAGGAACGGCAGGCAGGCTCGTGGTCGTGGACAGGCAGGAGGTCAGGACAGGCGGCTCTGGTTCGTAGACGGTAGACAAGCAGGAGGTCGGGGCAGGCGGCAAGGTTCGTAGACGGTAAACGGAGCAAGGAGTCCGTACACGGTAAGGAAAGCCAGGAACACTCAGGAACATTTTCACCATGGAATAAACACCAATGATCTGGCGAGGGCCGCCAGGAAGAGGCCGGACTTAAATAGGAGCAGTGCCCGGCAATGACCAATTACCGGCGCACTGCCCCTTTAAATTCAACCTGCCGGCGCGCGCCCGCCCCTAGGGGCGGAGCCACGCGCCGGGAGCCGGACAAAGACTGAGCATGAGCGCGGCCGGGTAAGTGAGCGCCGGAGGGGCAGATGCACGAGCGGACCCCGAACCCGACGTGCGGGACGGGGCTCCGCTGGGAGCAGGGGCACGGGCACGCCTGCGACCCGGGACAGCGGTCGCAGGGGCGTCCGTGACACCTAATCACATCAGAAGTTGCTCGTTGCAATAACAATGTCTTGCAGCACTAGAGTTCAAATTTAACCAGGGCTTACCACCATGACTTCCACTGTTCTCCAATCCATCATGGCAATTCTCCACTGCATACACGTGCAGCTTCTGACTTCCCTAAAATACTGTCCATCCTTGTGCTCCTCTTCCTGGACCCCCAAGTGATGTATAGTACATACATATTGGCTTGCGGACTCTTAAAGAGCCAGCGAGTATCAAAGTTCTTCTTTCTCAGCCAATGTCCAATCAATCCAGACTTTTTAAGGGTCCTTTTTTCATTATTCCCTGACTTAGCAATAAGTTTGCTTGTCATCTGGTGACCTTTCACACAAACTACAGGAATCTGCATTAACTACATTCTCCACTCAGGCTCGATGGTTATTGGTCTTCTTCAACTTTGACAAGATAGTTAACGTGGATGTTTTGTGCTCTTCTTTTGACCCTATAGTTTTTGTCTACAGAATCGCAACATGTTATTGACCTAAGTCACACTCTGCAGCTATTGGTTGAATTCATGCATAAGTTTGTGTTGTTCTACCTGAGAAGATTTTCTTACACAGGATCATAGTTGCATAGCAAATAAAGGGCTCCTTAATATTTGAGCCATTGCACAGTTCTGAAACAGGTAGATTGGTTGTGCTACATTCTTTGCATCTCAACTCTTCTGTGGATATCCAATTCTTTCCATGTCTCTTTCATTAAACCACTGATTCTCAGTGGTATTCCAGGTGTGGTACTGCTTTCCCTAAATCTTTGTCTCGTTCTGATGATGAGTGAAAGGTTAAGGAGATCCTGGATGTTAGAAGATCCACAGATAAATTGTTCTATCTGGTGAACTGGAAGAGTTTTCGTCCCGAGGAAAGACTCTGAGAGCCAGTGAAGCTCTTAACTTATATTTTATCTAAGGGGTAAATACTGCCATGGTTATTCACCACTGTGGCTGCTGCTTTCTTCCCCTTTATGGTTTAGACTTCTCCATTTCTGCTGTTCATCGGTGCATATGCAAGCAGCTGCTTTTCTTCTGCTATTGATGTATGGTACAACTTGCTTTTGCTCCTGTCTTTATAAAGGAGCAATGAACCTGAACTTCTTTTTTTACCAACCAATTTCCTCTTTGCGCAGGCCATTTGAAGATCCATCACTAATTATTCTGCATAAATAATAAGGTTCTTGGGCTCCTGCAAGTCCAAAGGTTTTTTTTGTCCTGTCTACTCCCAATTACAGTTTTTTTCGTTACCTCATCTGATTGTCTGACACTTCTCCTGACCTTTTTGTCCATTTTTAATATTGAGAGAACTCTGCCCTGATGTCAACCCTTTTCTACACTGAAAGAACCTTGCCTGTCCTGCCCTTTGTCTGTCTGATTAGGCTGCTTGTCTTTTTGTTTGGTACCATGCTTGAAATTATCAGTTGTTGCCAGCAGAAACTACTCTGAGAACAGCAACTTGGTGGTTCCCCCAGAAAAAAAATAGTAAAAGTTAATAACATTTATGTACTCCAAGATTGTGACACTGGAAAATACAACTCATGCAGCAAATAAACAAGCCCTCAATTGACTATGTCATCTGAAAAATCTAAAAGTTATGGCTCTCAGTAGGTGACTATAAAAAAAATAAAGATTTGCCCTGGATTAATGGCCAAAACTAGCTGTAGTGACATGGCATTAAAGGAGTTCTCTGGAAGTTAAACATTTATGATCTAGCTTTAAGGCCATTATTCAGTGTCGGACTGGGATACCTGGGTCAAACATGTGGAAGTTGTTTTTTGGGGTCGGCTAGTGGAGTTTATTCTGGAGGCATACCCAATAAAGTAGACTTTTGGGCCCAAGAGTGAAGTTGGTTTTTGGGGGCCACCAGTGGAGTTGATTCTTGGGACCCACTATACAGCTTTTATACATGACTGCACACACTGCACATGACTCTTGAACCCTGTTTCTTGCTTTTTGCCTCTCATTCTCCTTTTTGCCTTTTTCCCTGAAATGCAGCCCCAGTCTTGCCATGCCCCATGGACAACACCTCACCGGTTGAATTCCCTTGCTTCCCTGTTGACCAGTCCAAGCCTACCATCATTGTTTGACATCATAAAGATAAAGAAGAAGCTTGTTTATATACTCAGCTATGACTGGTACTGCAGCTCAGCTTATTAAAGGGGTGTTCTCACCATAGACTTTGATGGCATACCAATAGGATATATCATAAAAGTGCAGATCCCACCTTTGGGACCTACACCTATCTCAGTAAGGGGCCCCCAAAAGTGTCAGCTTAGAATGGAGAGCTGATCTCTCTTGTGCATGACTCTCTATTCTGTACTATGGGAGTTCTGAGTACATCTAAGCTCCATGTTTGGCTGTACTCAAAATGCCCATATTCTATCGATCGATATGCCATTAAAGTCTATGATGGTGAGTAATGTTGACATGCTACAGTATCAGAAGGCCCTTCATTTGTGTTGATCAGCCAGGTCCAAAAAGTCACTCTCCCACTATTTAACCTTTGATACCCTATCCTTTAGGGCATTGATGTTTTGTCCTAAAGAAACCCTAAAATGTGACATTAACCAAAGGAATCAGCACACACTACATGATAAGAAGAGTGGGGAGACTGTGCAACCAATTTAAACAATCTTTCCACACATTCCCTTGGGGATTTACAGTCATTTTCCTGTGTAACTATTCCATTTCCAAGTGAACGCAGGATGGAAGGGAAGAACTTAGCAATATGTATCCACACTTTACTGTTAAACATAAATTATTTCGAAAGTAGATCTGCAGCATACAGCACGAGTCACTCATACCATTGTATATACTCTGATCAGAAGATTGTTGCTGTGGCAACTGATGCCATACTTTGCCCTCGAACACTTCCACTTTCAAGCCACAATTTATTAACTTTACTGGACTTTGTTGACAATCTGGGAAATATGTGATGTCCGACGCTGATGGAAATGCTCACCTTGCAAATAAGAATTTACTGGCCTGATGAAAAGTGTAATTGGACTTGTAAAGCAGCAAAAGCTACTGAGTTCCTTAAGCCTAAGTAATATCTTCTTAAGTGAACTTATAGCTCTGCTTTTCTTCCAATTTTCTTCATATGAGTAGCTACCTCATCACAATAAACAAAAACCTTTAGCGCATAACATTTGTGTTTTCACACGGTTTTCAATTTTCAATGAAAGCATATAATAGGAGCAACTGAGGGTTTAGGGGTGTAATCAGTAGTGGTAGTGGTTGAAGTGATAGAGTTGAGGGGATAGAATGAAAATGGTTAGAGGCAGAATCAAGAGTTAGGCTGGGTTTACACGGCTTATTTGCGGGGCGTAATTACGCCCCGCAATTACGCCGTGTGGACGGGGCGGGAGCGGGGGGCCGGCACCTCGCTGGCCCATAGACTTTCATTACTAGCGCCGAGCAGGGAGAGGAGACATAATAGATAGTTCTCTATGAGAACTGTGGATTATTGTAATGACTGGGACGTATTCCAGCCGTAATTTGCGCACTTCGGTGCGTAATTATGGACTGAAATATGCCCCATTTTAAGCCGTGTGAACATAGCCTTAGGTGTAGAATCAATCAGGTTACAGAGAGAATCAACAGAGCTAAAGGTGTTGACTGTTTTTTTTTTCTCTCAGTTAATTATGCACATTATGATCTCGTCTTTACTGAATGTTTTGAATTTACATCTCTTTTACATTTTGTGCTTTCACATTATGTACAGTATTATTACTATGGCCTTAGATGATGATGTTCCGTTTAGAACTTCATCCATTAATACTACAGTGGGTGGGCAGCTACAGAAGTGCCAGTTGGCCTGGTGACTAGCGCATATGTCCAGAAGATAATTATCTGCTGGGCATGTACGCTAGACAGTAGGCGTCTCGGCACTTCTATACAGTAGTCGACCTCTGCCCTCCTTGAACGAAAATCGCACTGTACAAAGTAGTTTGACACTGCATTTAGGGAGGGTGATGAGCAGCTACACTATAGTAGTGCTGACCTCTTGACTAGCGCATATGCCCAGCAGATAATTATCTTCTGGGCATTTGCCTTAGTTACCAGGCCGGCGCTTCTGTAGCTGCCCACATACTGTAGTATTAATGGTTCAAGTTCCACACGTCATCACATAAAACCGTAGTTATCATACTGTACATTATGAAAAATAAAATGTAAAATACACTAATTAGGTCATAATGAGCTTAATTAACTAAAAACAAATCAACTGGAAAACTCCTTCCAGGATAGCATCAGTAAGGTTACAAGAAAAAGGAAATGGATCATAGGTAAAATTCCTACAGTTATGGATAGGATCGGGATTGTTTGGTACTTGATTATTAAAAGTTAGGGGTCCAAAAATGGGGTTAGCAGCAGAACCATATATTATAGTGGGTCTTGTGTAACTAAAAATAATATATAGGGAATTTCTGGACTATATAAATTATATTTTAACCATTTGATGACCTATGTTGAAAATTTACTGTCACATGCTATTTCATGACATAAATTTTCATAAACATAAGGTTGTGATCCCTGTAATAAGTCTCTTCAGTGCTACGATCAAACATAATTACAGTACAGTACAGTACCTAAGGCCCATGGGGCTCTTTCATGTGTTCGTCTTGTAGTATGACCCAACGAATACCTGTGCAGAGGCGCAAAGGGGGACATGTATGATCGGCGTTCTCGTCGGTTTTCTGGTGTATAATGCACCTCTCTGTGCCGGCTCCGCTGTCAGACGCACCTCCGCTATGTGTTAGGCGCATTAGACGAAAGCTACGTCGATTTCTAATGCGCCTAACATAAAGGGGTGTGCCGTGGGCGTTCTGGGGCGGGACGCACCACATTCGAAAACACCGACGCATGTATGAATGCGGGTTGGCAAAGTGGGGCGCATTAAAGCTCCGACAGGCCGACCAATTTCAATGTGGTCTGTCTTTCGGGGGCGTCGAAGTTTGCCTCGCATGTATGAGCGAACTTCGGCGCCGACATACATCAGACGCAGTTTTCATGAAAAAAATTTTGAAAACAGGCGCTTCGACGCGCCGATCTTTTTACATGTCCCCCACAGTGTCCACAAACAAAAATCTGTCAGCACATTGATATGAAAAAAAATATATACTAGTGTACTGTATACAAAGAAGAATTTTTTTGTCACATCTTAACTATATATATAGTTAAGATGTGACAAAAAATATTCAGTTTTATATATATAAATAGAACATGTATTAAAAAAAAAGTCAAAACACATTTCAATAAAATATGTTTTATTTGCCATTGTCATGTGTGTAATACTCATATTATATATTGTATATTTCACAAAACTTCACTGAACTCTAATGCCAAAATGGAAGAAAATTAAACATTTGTTTAGTCTAAGGAGTTAAATGACTTAAAAGAGCAATCCAGACACATTTTTGACTATGTTATGCCTAGTACAGACCATGGCTGGTATTCCTTCTCTAGTGTTCATGTTATGCCTGTGTCATGTTCGGCCTTGAATTAGACATTACTCAGTTTAAAAGCTTTACACACAGTACATTGCTTCTGCTAGAGTGTTGTCACACAATACATTTTTGCTAAACCATATGTGTTTTTTCAGAGTGACTTTAGATGCATTTTTTCATCCCTTTTTTCACAAAAACTAGCCTGATGTCAGTTTGAAGTCAATTAGGTGCATTTTTCTGGTCTTTTCCAAATGTAACATGCTGTAGATGTAGCATTTTGTCAGGTAGTTTGCAGCATTTTTCTTCCATTGCTTTTTTGTTCATAAGTATTGTTTTTTTGAGCTTCTTTCTGGAACATTTTGCCACCATACAAATCAAGTGATGAATCACATGATAGGAAAAAACCAGAAAAAAATGCCCTCTATACAGAGGGGAAAAAAAGCATAAAGCCTGAAAAAAATGCATGCAGTTTTTACACAATAGGATATGCAATCAATGTGTGATAGGTGTGGCTGTACTCAAGGCTCCCATTGAAACTAATGGTAGATATCTGATCACCTCTCCATTTTCAAGATGTGGGACCTGAACCTATTATGTATTGATTGCATATCCTATCAACATGCCATTAATGTGTGAGATGTGAGACAATGTGGTTATGTGGGCTAGAAATAGTTACGTAGTTAGTGCTGTTGAAATAGACATATGACCATCACATTCAGCGAAGCGCGGAGAGAACATGTGGATTTAAATCAAGTAAGAATGTTTTTAATTCACTATGAGAGTTTTCTGTATTTCAATACCTGATACATCAGCTACAAAATGAAAGGCAAGTTCCCGTCAAAATTAATACTACTTAAAGGATGAGTCAGGGATTGTCATTTCCTCAGACAACAAAACCCTTGGTGGTCTTATGGCACACTGGGCAAACAAAGCTCCGAGGCACGGAAGCATACAATAAATCTCATTTATTAAAGAATAGACTACAGATTAGGGCATGTGTTTTGTTGTTGGGGAAGCTTAGCGTGTGGAGGAAAATTAAGGTTGAATCGGTGCCAAAATAAAAAGGAACATGTGTTGTAACTTGTGGTAGTGTTCAAGCTTATCATTCCTTGTGAGCTAGAATTAAAGCAATCTTCACGCAGTTCATAAACCGAGCCTGGTTTGAAGTGCCATACCTAACAGAAACACTCAAAACGCAGTGAGCTCCACTTGACACACTTTTCAGCAGACCATTAAAATCAACTACAATCATATCTTTCACACTGCTCCTCTCAGATAAAGGTTGAAGATCATTTGATAGGGAGAACAAACTTGAACAAAGCTTCTGGTTTATATCTGCTAGTTAAAGGGAAAAAACGCTAAAGAACAATATTAAAACAGAGAAATGAAGAATTATAGGTATCGTCTTCCTATTCAATAAAAATCCAGCAGGTAATGGAATGCACAGGATTTGACTTCAGAGTCGAATTAAATTAGTAGTAAAACAGACAATAAAATAGAATATATCATGGCCATCCAACCAGATTCTAATGGATAGGAGTTGAAAATGCAATGCTCTGCAGTCCTGTTCAGGTTGGTATTTAGTTGACATTGGTATGAACAGGTTAACAATGGCTATGCAGAAACTTCAATCAGAGTTGACCTTACTTTGGATGGTTCATTGTGTAGGACATTTAATTTAGTTGGCTTCCATTTAGAGTACAGTATAAAGATAATCATGTAATATGGTGTTGAAATAAAGCTCTGTTCTATGTACAAAGCTGCCATAAGTAATTTCAGGACCCAATACAGCTGAAGTATCTGGTTCCCTGTCCATAAACAGTTACCATCTTGCACCACATCAGAGGTCCCTTGTTTAAAACAAAAATGATCAGAGTCCCTGAGAGAAGTACTGCCAATACTGCCCTGATGACGCTACTGTTCATGTATGCACTGGGAGAGCTCTCAGTGTATGTGCTAAATATATCCATGGAGCCCTAGATACCCAACAAATGCCAAAATAGTGTTCTTTTACCACGTTTATCACTGTGGACTGGTATTTATTTATTGGCATACCTTTTTTCAGTGAAGTATGTGCCATTAACTGATCCATACCTTGGAGGTTTCCATCAGAGGCATGTTTCAAAAAATACAGTGGGGAAAAACAGTATTTAGTCAGCCACCAATTATGTAAGTTTTCCCACTTAAAAAGATGAGAGAGGCCTGTAATTCACATCATAGGTAGACCTCAACTATGAGAGACAAAATGAGAACACAAATCTGAAAATCACATTGTCTGATTTGGAAATAATTTATTTGCAAATTATGAGGAAAAAATAAGTATTTGGTCAATAACAAAAGTTCATCTCAATACTTTGTTATATATCCTTTGTTGGCAATGACAGAGGTCAAACGTTTTCTGTAAGTCTTCACAAGTTTGGTACACACTGTTGCTGGTATGTTGGCCCATTCCTCCATGCAGATCTCCTCTAGAGAAGTGATGTTTTGGGGTGGTCACTGGACAACACGGAGTTTCAACTCCCTCCAAAGTTTTTCTATAGGGTTGAGATCTGGAGACAGCTAGGCCACTCTAGGAGCTTGAAATGCTTCTTACAAAGCCACTCCTTTGTTGCGCTGGTTGTGTGCTTGAGATCATTGTCATACTGAAGGACGCAGCTATGTTTCATCTTCAATGCCCTTGCTGATGGAAGGAGGTTTGCACTCAAAATCTCGCGATACATGGCCCCATTCATTCTTTCATGTACTCCTAGTCCCTTTACAGAGAAACAGCCCCAAAGCATGATGTTGCCACCCCCATGCTTCACAGTAGGTACGTTTCTACCAAACAGTTTTACTTTGGTTTCATCTGACCATATGAAATTCTCCCAATACTCTTCTGGATCATCCAAATGCTCTCTAGCAAACTTCATATGGGCCCAGACATGTACTGGCTTAAGCAGGCGGACATGGCTGGCACTGAAAGATCTGAGTCCCTGGCAGCGTAGTGTGTTACTGATGGTAGCCTTTGTTACATTGATCCCAGCTCTCTGCAGGTCATTCAGTAGGTCCCCCCGTGTGGTACTGGGATTTTTGCTCACCATTCCTGTGATCATTTTGACCCCACAGCATTAAATCTTGCGTGGAGCCCAAGATGGAGGGAGATTATCAGTCGTCTTGCATGTCTTCCATTTTCTAATTATTGCTCCCACAGTTGATTTCTTCACACCAAGCTACTTGCCTATTGCAGATTCAGTCTTCCCAGCCTGTTGCAGGGCTACAATTTTGTGTCTGGTGTTCGTCAAAAACCCTTTGGTCTTCACCATAGTGGAGTTTGGAGTGTGACTGTTTGAGGTTGTGGACAAGTGTCTTTTATACTGATAACAAGTTCAAACAGGTGCCATTACTGCAGGTAATGAGTGGAGGACAGAGGAGCCTCTTAAAGAAGTTGCACCGTAATTTGCAAATAAATTCTTTCCAACTCAGACAATGTGAATCTCTGGATTTGTTTTCTCATTTTGTCTCTCATAGTTGAGGTCGACCTCTGATGTCAATTCCAGTATTCTCTCATCTTTTTAAGTGAGATAACTTGCACAATTGGTACTTGATAAATATTTCTAGTAGAACAAAAAAAAAAATAGTGTTAATTAAATCTTACAGTGCATTGTGTTGACCAAATTACCCTTTTAAACATCTGCCTAAATGACAGTGCTTTACAGTGCCTTTATCACTATGTACTGCATAACTGCTGTGCAACAGCAGTGTCACATAATGTCTAAGTAGATAACTCCATCCATAGCTAATTAATATTAATATATAGTGACTAAATAACAGCATCATAAATAAAGTATTCAATTAACAATGCTATACTTATTTCAAGATAGAGGTCACATTGTTGTTGAGAAGAGTAATCCAGGCCAGGTGCTATAAACAATACTTAGGAAAAGGGCACCTACACCATTACACAAACCTAAGCAGATGCCAAAGCACATTGGCATGGTAAGGATCATCTAATTCTGGGTCAAGTGGGTAAGCTTGGTTTGCTAGTCAAGAGATGAGAGAAGTAGACAAGGGGACTATTTTCCCTGTAACCCAAGGGTCCGTATCTACCTGCAATCATTCATTTTAGATAGTCTGTTCTGTGTGTAAGTAAAAAATCACATTGGCCACAAGTGAATATTTAAGCATAGCACATTAATATGCAAGCAGCATCTTCACTGACTCAGAAATGTGGGACTCCTTATTATGTGCTAAGTAAATATGAAAGCTCTCTTAAACTATCCATAGACCATACCTTGTACATAACCGAAAGGCTAGCTGATAATTCTCTATTGACTCTTGGCCCTTTTATGTGATAACCCTGGAATTATGTTACAGAATCAGTGGAGATGTTGGGAGGCATCGTCAAAGTATTACGAAAGGTGCCTGAGGTGGCATTTCAAGGCCTGTAGAAATGGCATGGCCTACCTCAATAATGCTACTGGGCACCTGTAAGCCTGAAATCTTCTTTTGTGGAGTGCAGATTTCATTTTAGATGAAATCTTGGACTATAAAGCTGAAATGCAATATACTGCATTTTCCAGCACTGCTCCTGTTGGGGACAAACTACTTTCAATGTCTAACCAATGAAGGCAGTACTAGGTCTCTTGTTGAGCTAATTGGGTTGAATGTGACTGAAGGTATGCTACTTCTAGTAAGTGGCCCTAGAGACCCAGCCTTTTATCCTAGAGCCTATTTTCATATTTGATTTTCCTAGGGAGTATTGCATTGCATAGCCTACAAGTCTCCATATATTTTATGGCGCTCTCCTCCAGGAGAAGCTTCATTCCTCTAAAGCTACACTAAAATTCTCTCACCAAGCCAGCCAGAACCCTGCTATGAGCTGATGAGGGGCAAACACCTTGAAACATTTGTCTGCAGATGGAGTACTCTTTATTATGGTAATAACTGACTTGGCGTAAAATCCTTACTTTCTTTAAGGCTCTTTAATGGGTTGAATGCAATTGAAAGGATTTTACTTCCAATAGGTGGTACCAGAGATCCAACCCTCTTCCCTTAAGCTTATCTGCATATTATATTTTCCCATGGAGCACTGAATAGCCTACAATTCTCCCTACATTTAGAGAAACTTCACCCACCTAAAAGCTTGTCATTCATCCAGCCAGAACCCAGCTCAGCACTGATGAGGGGTAAAACACCTTGAACCCGCTGTCTGCATATAGAGTAAGCTTTCTTATGGAAAAGTTAATGACTTGTGTATAAGCCCCAGACTCTTTCAAGGCTTTTTAATGGGTTGATTGTGATTGAAATGATGCTTCTTCTAATAGGTGGCACCAATCACCTAGCTTTCTTCCCTAGAACTTAGTTTCATCTTTGAATATACTGTACTAATTCAATAAACATTATATAACTATCATAGCTGTAAATTGCCATTACAATAATCCTTGTGTATTTACGTGTTGCTGGCCCAAAGCTTTTGCTATGAACTCATTTTCCCTGAGACAGGACATACTTCCCATTTTTACAGTAATTGCTAAAACAATTTCAAATCCTGTACAAGCCCCCTGCCCGTACTTATCACCCCTGATTACTTTCCAAATAAGTGTTTACACCAGATTAGCTTTGTGTTGCTCGATTTGACAACAGGATATCTGTAGCAAGCTTTATTTTTGGGTAGGATGGTGAGAGACGTCGGAACAGAAAACACTGAACCATAGAGATGACACAATGTAACAATAGGCTGAAAATGTAAAACTGAAGAATACAGCTGGTAGATGAAAACACAATAAGCCAACAGCGGGCCTACCAATTATACATGTGCAGACAAGCAGATGGAATTAGAAAACGTCCCCTAGGAAATTCAAAAACTTGGCAGGTTTGCCCAGGTGGGATGTGACACGTTGACTTTTGCACAACAAAAGGAGACAGTCTGTTGGTAGGGCTTGGCCGTAATAATGCTTCAAGGTAGCGCTCTTTATAAAATATCATTATTTTCCTCATAAAATTTTTCCTTGTAGAAATAAAACAAGCACAGCTAGAGAAACAAATCATAAAGAAAAATAACTTGGCAGCAGAATATCTTTTATTGTAGCTATGAGACCATTCCCTTTGACTGAACGTTGTATTTTTTCCTAATTCAGTTTGCTACATACTGACTGGATAGGATCCCATATGTGACCAATAAGAAGTCATATTTTGGCCAGGGCCGCTGTTCAGGAACTGTAAGTCACAATAGCATTTAAACTTTAATTAACATTGTTATTAATGGTCATGGCGTAGTATATTTTGCGACTGAAGTGTTAATTAAAATAGATTTATTTTCAGCACACTGGAAAGCAATCTTCTTTACAACGAGGATGAGAAATGTTTCTCCAGTCACATAGGACACGAAAAATAATTTGGTCACTTAAAGTGTTATTTACAGCCTTTACTCAACAATTAACAGGGTATTCGTTCATACCTCGGTTAAGAAATACAGTGTGAAGTCATATGAATATTTTCTTCTTCAGTTGAAGCACTGAAACCACTAAATGATCACACAAAATAAATGCAAACTGGAAGATGAAGGAAGGAAGGAGAGAGATATGGATTATATGGCACTATCAAGCAAAGGATGGAAAAATATATGGATTAAAGTAAAGACGTAAGAGAGGGAGCAATATAGGTAAAGTATATAAGTATATAAGAAAGAGAGGGAAAAAGGTACAAAGAGGGAGAAGCAGATGGATCTATGCAAGGGTGTAACTAGAAGTCATAGGGCCCCACAGCAATATGAGATGAGCACCCACCATCTATTGAGAGGAGACTGAAATAACAGTGTAAGTAGCACTATTTAAATAGATATTCCCATCACATCATTTAACTTTAACCCCTTAAGAGCTAAGCATTTTTTTGTCCCGTTCTTTTTTCCTCCACGCCTTCCAAGAACCAAAAAATTTTTTCTTTTTTTTTTTTCCATCAAATAGAAAAAAGGGGGGAGGGTTTAAAATTTTTTGCAGGACAAGATGCACTTTCCCGAAGCACTGACCATACCCTGTGGAATTTGACAGCCTTCACTTCCTAACCCCAACGGAAAATTTTCAAAAAAACAATAAAAAGGGCAGCACCGGGGGTTTTGAAAAAAGGGGAAAATTTTTTTTTTTCCTCCATATCAAAACTGAAACATTTCGACGCAAATAAATCTTCCATGAAAAATTGGGATTTTGGGAAATAAAAAAAGATTCGTTTTTTTCAACCCCCTGGATGCTGCCCTTTTTAATTGCACTTTGTAATGGTGTCATTGACCATATCATACAATGTACTGAAAAGCCCTAAAAAATTCAAAGTGGGGTGGAATCTGAAAAAAAATTTAAACTTTTCAAATCTTTAAGCAATTCATTTAAAATAAGTAAATATCTTGTTCTGCAGGTTGGAAAAAATTCTAGTGATCCCATTTTTGGGTAAAGCTTTCTTTAAAAAATTTTTAAAGTACTTTTTAAAAAAATTTCCTCTTTTTTTTTAAAAATTTGAAACGGGTCTTGCCCCAATTTTTCCCGACCAATAACTTTTTTGTTCTTCCCCCTTTAGTGAGGGGACTTTTTTTTTGCGGGCTGAAGTGTTTTTTTTTAGTAGTTCCTTTTTTGGCTTTTTTTCAATCTAGACAGTTCTTATCCCCTCCCTTTTTTACAGAAGGTTTCCTAAAACGGTTGGCCACCTTTCTTTTTGCCTAGAAAACCCGGGCTGGGATGATACTTTATTTCCCTGTGTGGCTTGTCCCCCAGCAAAGGGAAATATAAAAAAAAAATACTTTTTGTTAAACCCCAATTGTGTCCAAAGTTTCTGAGTAGGGAAAAATTTGAAGCTTTTTTCCCCCAATGGGGGCAAATAGAAAATAAAAAGCCCCGGCTGCACTTCCCAAAACAGAAATTTTCCCCTTTTTTTTATTAGAAACTTTTCCCTTTAAAAAAAGGGCCATGAATTTCATGATTAAATTAGCCAACCCCCAAAAACACCCCAAAAATTTGAATTTCAGTGTGGTAATCTCACTTTGGGGAAAGATACCTTTATTGTACAAACCGTTGGGGTGTGGGGTGCAAAACCTACTAAAGCACCTGAACACATCACGTGTTTTTTCCCCCGCCCAATGAAAAGAGGGGGAACAAAAGGTACCGCACAAAAATGCATTTTTTTGATTGTTTAATGGAGTTTGGGGTTTTTTATACATCATGAATTTCATGGCTTTACAGAAAAGGGTTTCTAAAAAAAGGGCATATTTTAAATGACCTATTTTTTTTGGGAAACATGCAGCTGGTTTTTTTTTTTCCCCCTCTTTATCAGCAGCAAAGGCGATTTTTCCCTACTGAAAAATTTTTAAAAACCTTTGAGCTTTGACCCTGTGCCCTGCGTTAAAACCTCCCCATCCCCCTTTTCCCCCCTTACAGACTCAGCGGGAATGGCAAGCGAAATTTTCATTTTCCCTGCTGTAAACCCCCAAAAGCCTGAACAGGAAATTGGGAGCCTGAACGGGCCCCGAAGAGCCCCCCTCTGTAAAAACATTTAAAATTTGGAAAACCTGCTTTTTTTTTCAAAGCCCACCTCCCTACAGCGCTGGATAGCAAAAAAAAACCCCAACAAAAAAGGGCCATGCACCAAAGGCGGACAACAACCCCTTTACCCCAAAAGCACTGTCGTGACTGCTTCGGCTATAGTTACTCCCATAGAGCTATGGAATATAACAGATTAAAGGGGTTGTCATTACATTGATTCATCTTACCTTATTTCCTTTTTTCCCCCCCTAAATTTCTTTCCGTTTCATTTTTGAATTCCCAAGGGGGGGGTTTCCCGGCTTCTTTGGCCGCAGTGACAGGTCTTAGCTAAAAAGAAACCCAGTGCGGGCACCTATCAGGGAGATTAAAGTAAAAAAAGGAAATTTAATGGGGGGAATAAAATATAACAGATAACTTTAAAAACAACGTATGAAAGGGAGGGAAGGAGGGAGGGATTGTAGAGTATGTTCACATGGCTGACTTTCAAAGGTAGATTTTTAGCCTCCTATTTACTTACATATTACTTTTTTTTAAAATATTTTTGTCAGGCCGAAAAAAGACAAAACGCCCCTTTCCGGGGTTTTTCCCAGCCAAAAATTTTTGCCTTTAAAGGTTTTGCTAAATGTAAACCGTGTTGATCCAGGGGGGAAGGAAAAAACCCCCATGGGGTAGAACCAAACTGTCCTCATTTTTAGGGAAAAAATTCCTTCCTGACCCCAACTGGCAATCGAATAAATCCCGGGATAAACAACCCCCCTCCAGAACCCCCTAGTCACAAATAACTTTTATATTAAAATCTAAAAAATTATCCGCCCCCTTCTTCAGAATCCTGGTAAACTAAAAACTTTTATTTTAAACATCTAGAAATGTATCTAGCCCCCTTATTCAGAATCCGGGCCCTTTAAAACCCCTTTTTATTACATCTAGAAATGTATCTAGACCCCTCTCCAGAACCCCACCCCCAATAACTTATAATATTATCCACCCCCCAGAAATGCATCCAACCCCTTTTTGGGAACTCTTTTTGGGAATTCCCCCAAATAAACAATTTCCCTGACAGAGATTTTCCACCCCTCCCCGGGTTCAAAAAAGTAAATAACCCCTTTTTCTAGTTTTTATGGGGAAAAATTTTCCCTTTTCTCAAAAACGAGGGGAAGGGCCCCCTTTTTTCTAGATACAGCCCCTGGGTATAAAAAAATTTTTTAAGCGAGTTTTTTTAAATATTGTCCCTTAATTTTTTTAAAAACAAAATTTATTATTTTTTCCCCCCCCAACCCAAACTTTTCTCTAAACAAAATAACCCAAAACCTTGCTAACTTTCTAGGAAATTGGGAAAGTCCCCCCCCGCCCTTTTATTTTTTTTGGGTTGCCCCCTTGGTACCTGTTCAAGCTCTACAATGTTTTTTCCCGGGCACGGGTCCCCCCAAAACTGTACAAAATATTCCTTTGTGGTCAACCTTTACTTTTTAAATGGGAAAAAAATTTGTTCCCATCATGTGCATTTATGCCCCTTTTAATACAACCCTTTGTTTCCTATTACCTTGGCTGCGTTTTCCCCTTGGACAATGGCGGCTATGGGTTAAAAGTTTATTTGAACCGGTTTCCCCCAAGTCCTTCTCCATGTCATTTTAAAACCCGGGTTTTTTTTTCCTTTTAAAACCCACGTAATAAATGAAAATGGATTTTTTCCTCCCCAGGGTGCAAAACCCTTGCTTTTTATCAGTGAAAAAAACCTCATCTGCCACTTTTTGGTCCCCGGGCCTTTCCAACCTATCCAGATCCCCCTTTTTTAATAACACATTTTCCTCTATTGTGTGGTTCCTTTAACCAAAAGCTTAGTATCATCTGCAAAGATTTGAAAATTTTTACTTTTGGGAAAACCCCCCCGTGTAAAAATCATTTATGAAAATATTAAAAAAAGGAAAAGGTCCCAAAACTGACCCGTGGGACCCCCCCAATAACAGGATCCCGTTCCCGAGGGATGAACCGTTAATTTTCCACCCTTTTTTTTTCTATCATGAGCCAGTTGCTTACCCACTTGCACACTTTTCCTTTCCCCCCCGTCCAAGCATTTTCAATTTCTTTAAAACCCAAACCTTTTTTTGTGGGAAAAATATCAAATGCTTTAGAAAAATCCAAAAATAAACAACCATGCCTCACCCCGACCCGTCTGGAACTAAACTTCCTCATAGAACTGATGAGATTAGTTTGACAGGACCGATCCTTCAAAAAACCCATGCTTGGGAAAAGCTTATAACATTTAATTTTCCCGTGAGATAAGGGCCAGGATAGCATCTCTTAGAAAACCCCTTTAAACAATTTTTTAAAAAACCCCCAACAAAGGTTAAGCTTCCTATAGTTTCCCCGGATCACCTTTTTTAACCCCCCTTTTTTAATATTGGCACCAAAATTTGCTATGCCCCCCAATCCTTTTTGGGGGATACCCCCCCTTATTATAACATCCCCCTAAATATAAAAAAAAAGGGGGCCCAACATCACATTACTTCCCCTCCCCTTTGGACCGGGTGTAAAAACCTTTAGGGGCCCCCGGGGTTTTTTCTATTTTAAAAACTTCCCAAAGGGGGCACTTCTTTCCGGGGTTTGGGCAAAAACAATTTTTTAAATTGGAATTTAACCTCCCCCTTTCTCAACAACAGGAAAACTCATTCCCCCCCTCGGAAATAAAAGTGGAGAAAAAAAAATAGTTTAAAAAGGGTTTTTTTTTTTTTTCCCTCATTGTCTTCCCAAAAGTCCTTTTCCCCTGTACTTTTTTAAAGGGGGGCCCACATTTTCTTTTTTAAAAACTTTTTACTATTTTTATAGTTTTAAAAAAAATTTTGGGGTAAGTGTTTTCTTTTTTATGGGAATTAAAGTCCTTTTTTGTCTCCACCTTGCTTTCCTTTATCTTTAAATTTTTACATATTTTAATTTTTTTTCCCTTTTTATTCTTAGTGTTCCCTTTACCCCGCCCTCCTGTTTTAAATAATGAAATTCTTTTTTTTTGTGCTTTTTTATTTTTCCCCTTTTTTTCCCCCTTTTTCTGTTGATCCAAATTTGGGTTTTTTTCCTGTTTCCCAAAAAATTTTTTTACCCCTATGGGGAAAGTACCTCTTTACAGGTGGGGCCCTAAGATGTTTTAAAAGATTTCCCCCCATTTATTTTTAAACACCTTTTTACAGTCAATACGGTTTAGGGCCCTCTAAGCAGGATAAAAATAGGCCCTTCCCCCAAATTAGGGGGTTTTGTGGGTCCATTACAAAAAAACTCTATTTAAGGGTAAATGGAAGGTTTTTTATATTATGGTCACTATTCCCTAGGTGCCCTACAGGCCCCCAAATTTTTTTACTTTTTCGGTCTAAATTTGCAAATTTAAGTCTAGAAGGGCCTGTCCTCTATCGGTTTCCCGCACCATTTGGGAAAGGTAATTTCTTTAGGGTTTTAGACAAAAACATGTTTTTCCTTTGGGGGAGCTACCGGTTTTTAGATTTTCCCAAATTATGTCTGGGTATAAAGTCACCCATAATAACAACCCTTTTTGATTAGTTGCTTCAAACTATTTGCCTGAGGGGCATAAACTTCTATTTTTTTCTGGGTTTTATTTGGGGGCCATAACAGACCCTTTTAAATTTGAAATAATTTCTGGTTTTTTTAAACCCCCCCGGGATATTTTTTTCCCCTAAAGAAATTTCCCCCTGTTTTATTACCTATATCTTTTTCCCCCCAGTGTTTGGGTTCAGAAGGATTTTTTTACATAGAGAAAAAACAACCCCCCCCCCCCTTCCGGTTTTTTTACGGTCACTTCTAAAAAGACTGTAAACCCCGCAAGTTAAAAACCCCCCATTTTAGCTCCCCATCCATCAGTTTTCCCGTTATCCCCCCTATGGGGGTATTTTTTCTGCAATTAATAAATTTTAGGTTTTTATGTACTTTTTTTCGGAGGGTCCTACATTGGGGAGCATGGGAATTTTGGGGGGAAATTTTTCCCGTTTTTATTCCTTTCTCCCTATTCATTTTAAAAAATTGCTTACATCCCCTCCCCCTTTTCCCCTTTACCCCCCCGAATTTTTTAATGCCCAGCTCCCCTATTTTTCCCCATCTTTAACGCTATATGTGAGTTTCCCTTCCCCCCAGCCCCCAAATTAAATATTTTCCCCCGCAGTTTCCACCATTTTGTCCCCCCCAAAACAGCTGCACCCCCCATTAAAGGGGCAAAACCCGGTTTCCCAGCTAGATCGTAAGGGCCCAAAACAGAATCAGCCCAAATTCCCCCAAAAACCCCAAATCCCCCCCTTTCCTACACCAATTTTTTAGCCCATATTTCACCTCTAACTCCCCCCCCCTCTGTGGTGTGGCCCGTGGAACCGGGAAAATTTCGAAAAATTACCCCGGAGGTTTCCCTTTCCCTTTAGGGTTTTTTTCCTAAGGGCCCCCAAAACCCTTTTTTAAAAAACCAATTTTCCCCCTAACCCGTAACTTTGTCATTGGTTCCAATGTGACTATGACACTGGAAATTTTCCCATCCCCACCCAGCAATCCTGTCAGCCCCCATCCGCATATGGTTTAACCCCCGGGGACCAAGTAAACAAAATACGGGTTTTGACCCATCCCGGGCTTTTTTGGGGATATTTTCCCGTCTTGCCCCCCTTTTTAAAAGGAGTCCCCAAAATACTAACAAACTGTCTAACCCTTTACCTGCACTCCCCATTTTCCCCATCTTACTGCAGCAGACGGGTATGCCTCTGCAACAAAGCCCATTTCTGAGCAGCCCTCCCCCCCCCCTTCCCGCCAATCTTTTTTCAAATTTTTTGGGTGTGCCAGTTTTGGACTAGCCTCTCTAACCACCTTCCCCTTTCCCCCTTTTTTCATTACCCAGGTTTTAAAACTGGGCCCCATGTTCCCCGCACCTCCATGCTTTCCATTTCCTTTCCCCGCTTTTACAAACCCGCGAGTGACTGCTCAGTGAGGGAAAAAACTCAAATTCCAATTGGGAAAGGAAAACAGTGTTTGCCCCCTTTCTCATTTTTCCCGGATACGGGCTTCTAAATGTGCGTGTGCAACATCTTGCCCAGGGAGTATGCACCCTGAACTGTTGGTTTAAGGATGGGATAATTGCAAGGTTGTGCACTGGACAGCATTGTCAATCCCTGGAACTCATGGGAACGTACAAAAAAAAAAAGAAATACAGATACCCCAAAAATGAAAAATCTTTTATAATACTGCCCTTTTAAAAGCCCCCCGAATCAAATCCCCCCAAAATTAAGGGCCCACACTTAAAGCAAAAAAGACCTTTAGCAAACAGACACATCGGGACGGGTCAGAAAACTCACTTAGGTACTTAGTTTTAAACCTTTGATCTAAAAAGGTTCCCGCAGTGCAGGGAGGGGAACTCGCCCTTTTGGGGTTAATATGAAGTGAGGATTCAAGGGCCCTTAAAAATTGGGCATATCAAAACTTTTTCGGGGGCTGGGAAAAGAAATCAGGGACCACGGAATTAAACTTTGTGTAAGAACGGTGCAGATTAAAAGAATTTTCCCCCCAATTTATAGTGATAAATTAATTCCAGGCATTAAGAAACCTGCACCGAAAAAGGCCACCCGCAATGAACATTTTCCCCTTTTTCTGGGGCCAGGCCCCCACTTAAACCCTAGGGGAAAACCCCCGGGGGATTTGGGCCCCCCGGGCCGCAAAGGGTCCGGGCCGCGGGGGGCGGTGGTTCCCCCCCGGGGGGCCCCGAAAAAGGGGCCCGGGTTTTGGGGGGCCTACAGGGCCCCAAAGGTTTCGACCCGGGGTTAACCCCTGTGGAGGGGCCAACACCCCCCCCCCCACGGCCCCGGTGCTTTGGCCCCGGGGCCCGACCCACCATGCCGGGCCCTCCGGCCCGGGCCCCCCTGCACCGCCGGTGGGAAGGCCCGCGGCCCAGGCTGGCAAAATTTGGGGTCTTTCTGTTTCCCCTCGTTAAACCCCCAGGGGCCGCGGGGGCCCGTCGCCCGATTAAAACGTTCACCCCGGTTTCTAGCGGCCCCCCCCCTCTGCAAATGAGCCGGAAACCCGGGTCCCGGTGAAGAGGGCGGGGGGAGCTGTCCGGGGTTAAAATATATTAAATTTTTTTTTTTTTTTTTAAACTACTTTGGTCCCTGGGTGCCTTTTCCCGCCCCCGCCCCGGGCCCCATACTGCCCCTGCCCTGGTATATATGCCCTGCCCCGGCTGCCTATCCCGGCCCCGCCCTGGGGTTATATACTGCCCCTGCTCTGGCTGCCCATTTTCGGGTTTTCCCGCCCTGGCTGCCTATATGGGGCCCCCGCCCTGCTGCCCATAGCCTGCCCTAGGTGCCCTATCCCGCCCCGCCCCGGGTATTTATGCCCCCGCCCTAGCTGCCTATAATGCCCCTTTTCCTGGCTGGGCCCATACTTGGCCCCCCGGCCCGGCTATATAATGCCCCTGCCCTTTGGGTGGGCCCTTTTGCCCCTGCCCCCGGTATTTACTGCCCCTGCCGGGTGCCCCATACTGCTCCTGCCCCGGTGCCTATACTGCCCCCGCCCTTTCTATATACTGCCCCTGCTCTTGGCTGCCTTACTGCTCCTGCCCCCCCGGTGGGCCTATACTGCCCCCTGCCCCTGGCTGCCCATACTGCCCTTTCCCTAGCTGCCTATACTGCCCTTTCCGGGTTTTATACTGCCCCCGCCCTAGCTGCCTATACGCCCCCCCCTTGGGGGCCTATAATGCCCCCCCCCCCCGGGCCTAGCTGCCCATTTCTGGGCCCCCTTCCCCGGCTATATTCTGCCCCTGTGCCCTGGGGGCCTATAAATGCCCTGCCCCGGCTATATAATGACCCTTTCCCCTGGGGTTTTTATACTTTCCCCTGCCCTAGGGTGCCTAACTGCCCCTGCCCTTGCTGCCTATTTTGCCCCTTTCCCTGGGGGATATTCTGCCCCTGCCCTTTTGGGTATATAAATGCCCCTTTCCCCGGTGCCTATTCTGCCCCTGCCCTGGCTTTCCCATTAAATGCCCCTTTCCCCTGGGGTTTATACTGCCCCTGCCCTTTTGGGTTAAAACTGGGCCCCGCCGCTTGGCTGGCCCCATTTCTGCTCCTGCCCTGGTTTTCCCTTTTAAATGCCCCTGTCCAGCTGCCCATTTCCCCCCCTCGGCTTTTATTCTGCCCCTTTCCCTGGGGGTATTTACTGCCCTGCTTTGGGCTGCCTAACCGCTCCCCCCTGGCTGCCTTTTACTGCCCCTTGCCCTTGGGTATATTTTGCCCCGGCCCCTAGTGCCCATAAGGCCCCCCGCCCCTTGGGTAATACTTGGGCCCCGCCCTGGGTTTCCCCCTATGCCCCCGCACTGGCTATAATGGCCCCTGCCCATATACTGGGCCCCCGCTCTGCCTTTGGGATTAAAAACTGGGGCCCCCGCCCTGCCCCTGGTATATTTCTGCCCCTGCCCCGGTAAAATACTGGGCCCTGGGCCCCGACCTGGTTCAAAAACTGCCCCGCCCCGGCGGAATATACTGCCCCTGCCCTGGCTATTTATGCCCCCGCCCTTTGCGCCTATACTTTCCCCTGCCCTGGGGTATTTTACTGGGGCCCCCGGCCCCGCTTTCCTTACTGCCCCTTGCCCTGGCTATATACTCACCCCCCCCCTAGTGCCTATACTGCCCCTGCCCCTTTGGTAAAATACTGACCCTGCCTTTGGGTGCCTTTTACTGGGCCCCCGCACTGGTATATAATGGCCTGCCCATATACCCCCGCCCCCCCCGCTCTGGGGCCCTGGCTATATACTGCCCCGCCCCTTTCCCTGGTAATATACTGCCCCAAGGGGGTGGCATATACTGGCCCGCCCCCCTGGCTTGGGCCCATTTTGCTCCCCGCCTGGTGCCTTTATGCCCCCGGGGGGGCTATATAAGCCCCCCGTCCGGGTGCCCATACGGCCCCTTTTCCCTTTTGGGTATATACTGGGGCCCCTGCCCTAGCTGCCTTTTTCTGCCCGCCCTGGCTATAAAACTGACCCGTCCATTTTGCCTATAAAGGCCCCTGCCCTTTGGGGGTATAACTGGGCCCCTGCCCCGCCCTGGCTATATTCTGCCCCCGGGCCCCCGGGATAACCCGGGCCCCCGCCTGGTGCCTTTTAAAAGCCCCTGCCCCGGCTATAAAACTGCCCCCTTGGGGGCCCCGGCTATATACGCCCCTTTCCTGGCTGCTTATAATTTGCCCCTACCTGGGTTTATACTGCCCCCTGGGCCCTGGCTGCCCCATAATAGCCCTGCCCCCTGGATTTTATAAAGCCCCCGCCTGGTGGGGCCTTTTAATAACCCCGCCCTGGCTTATTACTGGGTGCCAAAAGGCTGCCTATAAAAGCCCCTTGCCCCCGGAATATATTTTCGGGCCCCTTGCCCTGGCTTTGGGGGGGGGCCTTTTTTAATTTTGCCCCCTTTTTCCCCCGGCTATATTAAAGCCCCCTGCCCTGGCCGCCTATTTAAAAAGCCCTGGGCCCCGGCAATTTTGAGGGCCCCCGGCCCCCGGGCTTTTCTGATTACCCCCTGCCCGGGGTAAAATGATTTCCCTTGGGCCCTGGGTTTCCTTTTTTCCAACCCCCCCCTGGCTACCTTTTACCCTGCCTTGGGTTAATTTTTTTGCCCCCTTGCCTGGCTAAACCCATAACCCTTTTCCCCCGGGTATTTTGATGGGGCCCCCGGGTCTTTGGGGGGCCCATAATTTTTCCCCTTGGGCCCCAAAATATCACTACCTTGGGTGCCCCATTTAAAAGCCCTGCCCACCTATTCACTGCCCCCGGCTGCCTATAAACTGGCCCGGCCCGGGCCCTTATCTGGGCCCTGTTGCCTATAAGTGGGCTCCCGTTTTAAGGTTTGCCCGTTTACTGGCCCTGTCGGCCGTATAATGGCCCTGCCCACCTGTATACTGTCCCTGCCTTTTCCTGGGATACTGGCCGGCCCGCCTTGCATATGGCCCCCGGGGGTGCCTAAAATTTCGGCCCCTGCCTGCCTAAATTTGGGGGGGGGTTACCTATTTACATTTCCACTTATTGACATTTTTTTTTAAAATTTTTAAAATTTTTTTGGGGCTAACAAAGCTGTTTGGGGGGTTGATAGGAAAGTGGGTGGAAGAAGGGATTTTAAGAAATTAAAAATTTTTGTAAATTTTTCCAGGGACGAGTAGTGACCCCTTTGGGAAAAAGAAAATTGATGTTTACCGAACAGAGAGAGAAATGGAAAGGGGCAACAAGGGAAGGGGGTCAATGGGGGTTTGTGCCAGGAAAGGGGGAAGGGAAAAAGGGGAATGAAACAACTCCCAAATTCCCGAGTGACGTTCCCGTGAGTTTTTTGCTGTCCCGGGGGAAGTTTACCTTTTTGTGTTGATCCAAATGCTGTTTTTTTAAAAAAAAAAAAAAAAAAATTTTTTATGGTGGCCTTGACTTTCTGGGGTTTTGACTTGGGGGGTTGGGAGGTTAGCTGGGCTTATGTAAATTTTAAATGTGGGCTTGGGCCCCATTGTAAAGGGAAGTGCCCAAACCCGGTTGGGGGGAAAGGGGTTTTTTTTTGCCCCCATGTTTCTTTTTTTGCTTGTATGGGAGGGGGTCCTTTACACAGAGCGGTTTTTGGGGGCATTTTTTTTAAAGCGTTTTTTGTGGAGAAAAGTTTTAGCATTAATGCTCTGCCTTTCTCACAATAACCGCCCCGAAAACCCATCAAAAAATGCACCAAAAAGGCTCCGTGTGAAAGCACTTTATAGTGTAGTTTATTTTAGAAAGTGGCGAGGTGCGAGAACAAGGGACATTTTTTAAGCGGATATTGTATGTGGGCTGCTGGGGGCTTAGTGCCAGGGCTGATTTTTATTCCCAGTCCGGCCCTGCTCTGCACCTTCTAGAATCCAGTGGGTATGATAAAATAGAGACTTAATTTATCTAAAGTAAAAACAGGACATACAAAACCAGAGTCACGCTGACATTTTTCAAACCTTGAAAGGTTCTTGTTCACAACATAGTAAGGGCTTGTTCACACGGAGTTTTAACTCCGTGTTAACTACGCTTTTTAGATCCATCTCGAGGACCGACAGAACGGACCCAGAGACGGATCTAAACAATTAGCAGTGACTTTATCACTGCGGGCTATGAGGAAGACACAGCGGCGTTCAAATGACAGATTGCGCTGCATGTTTCCATATGCAATTCTTTCAAAGACGGAAGCGAGCTGCGCTATGGAAACACGCAGCGGCGATCTCTCATGTGAACGACGCTGAGTCTTCCTCATAGCCTGCAGTGATAATCTCGCTGCTAATTGTTTAGATCCGTCTCTGGGTCTGTCCTGTCGGTCCCCGAGACGGATCTATAAAGATACAATATATTCAACATACAATGGTCTTTTATGGGACGTTGTGTGCTGAGTAGGGTTTTATGATATAAAAGATGAGACAATGATCCAGCTAATTAACATGAACATTTTACTTGTAAAACATCTGTATCAATGAAGTGCATGCAGTGATTGGTGATCTAGTAGCGCCTCTCTACAGTACAGTATGATACTACATGTTCTGCACTGCTCTTTCGAGGAAAAGTAGTAGATCCAGCACCATCCAATGAAGGTAAAATCAGCATACATTTATTGAAGAATAGAAAGGTAAAAGCATTCTGACACAGGCAGTGTGCAGCAAAATTAGCAAATGAATGCCCAGATGACAACACGGGTAAAAAAAAACGACGCTAACGCGTTTCGGGCATATATGTTAAGCCCTTAATCATAGCGGTATAAAGAAGCCTCTATAATGCCTACTTATATATGCTAATGAAGGGACAGAATGTCCAATAGAATTGTCAGGTATGAATAAGCATATACTACTCACCAATGGAGAACAGTTTGTATCTCGCCATGCCGGCCGGCGTTCTGGAACCGGAGATGATGAGTTTGTGGACATGTGCATTGAACATTGAGAGACTACTGTGGGTAAGGGAAGATCCCGCGCAGCCGCAATAGAAATGTAACTGTGAATGTTTGACGGGAGTGGAAAAGTATATACTTTATATCAAAGGGATAATCATGCGGCATAACGAGGCTTCTTTACTGGAATAAAAACAATAGATATTGAAACATATCAAAAGATGAAATACACAAAATATGGTATTAATACCTATGTGATGGGAAAGACTAGGCTTACTTCTACCGTGCTGGTTAATAATAATATAATGATTCACGTTGAATGTTCATGCCCATAGGGTAAACTGTATTTAAAACAGTGATCCAGTATGCCTCTCTATCTCTTAGGAGGCGCACTGTATCTCCCCCTCTTGGAGGATTAACTATCTTATCTATAGCTTTGATAGTGAGGGAGGAAAAGTCACAGTTATGTTGTGTTATAAAATGTTTTGTAAGCCCTGACTTATTTCTGTCAGCGGTGGAGGTTATATCATTTATGTGTTCCAGGAATCTCGTCTTAAGTTTCCTGATCGTACTGCCAATGTAGTGGACATGGCATGAGGTGCATGTGGCCATGTACACCACATAGCTAGAATTGCAATTTAGAAACTGTTTAATATTATATGTTTTTGATCCTGATGTATCTGTGAAATCTTTGCCTGGGACTACAAAGTTGCAAGTTCGGCAGTTGCGTAAGCCACACTTATAAAAGCCCTTACATGACAGCCAATTGGGATTGTGTGGTTTAGATTTAAAGCAATTGGAAGTTAAGATGTTGCCCAAAGTTTTGGCTTGACATGATACTATTCTGTATCCTTGTGTAAAAATTGAATCTAAGATGTCATCCTCTCTAAGAATTGAGAGATGTGTGGATACAATGTTCTTTATTGTTTGATATTGTTTAGTATAATTTAGTACCAATGTAGGTGTTGATGGGGAGGAGCTAGGGGATTTAGATTTAGCCTGTAATAGGTCTGTTCTTTTACATTTTGCTTTATTGTGTGCATTAAGTAATAAATTGTGTGGATAACCTCTATTACTAAGTCTTTGACTGATGTTGTCAGCTTCTGATTCAAAATCCCCATCTGATGTGCAATTGCGTCTGGCACGTGTGTATTCTCCCATGGGAATAGATTTACGTGTGGCCTTAGAATGAAAACTCCCAAAATGCACTATGGTATTGCCTGCAGTGGGCTTGCGATATGTTTTGGTAATAATTTTTTGATTATTATTACCCATGAGTTCCAAATCCAAGAAATTTATTTGATTTTTGTTAGTGACAAAAGTGAAAGCTAGGTTAAACGGGTTGTTATTTAAGTAAGATATGAAGGATGGTACGGCAGATACATCGCCCCTCCAAATAATTAGGAGGTCATCGATGTATCTGCCGTACCAATCCACATGATGAGTGTAGGGATTGTCCTCCGTAAAAATATACAACTCCTCCCACCATGATACCACGAGATTTGCAAGAGAGGGCGAGTATTTGGCTCCCATAGACACTCCTTTAGTTTGTAAATAGAAACAATTGTCAAACATAAAATAACTATGTGTCGTTAAAAAATTAACTACATCCACTATGTAATTTTGTAATGTGAGAGAATATTGAATATATTTAGATAGATGATATTGGAGTGCCAATATGGCCACTGTGGGGGGTGCAGTATTAGTGATTCAATATCACTAGATATCCAGCTGTTGTCTTCTGCCCAGTTGGTGTCTTTGAGTGCCCTAAGTACATCTGCCGTGTCTTGTAGATATCCCGGAACCCTTTTTACTAATGGTTGTAATAATGAGTCCACCCATGCACATAATCTCTCTGAAAAGGAATTAATACCTGATACTATGGGCCTCATGGGTGGGTCTGTTATGCTTTTATGTATTTTAGGAACTCCGTAGAGTACCGGAGTTACTGGATTGTCCCTCTTGATATATTCTGCTTGTTTTTGGCTTAGGGTACCCAATGAAAATCCCTCATCAACTAACCTAAATAATTTCTGATTGAATTTAGCATTGGGGTTAGATTTTAATTTATTGTAGGTGGTGGTATCTGATATCAAATTATCCATAGCTATCTTGTACTTAATTTTATCTTGTACCACCACCACTCCCCCTTTGTCAGCCATGCGTATTTCTACAGATGTCATTGACTTTAAATCCTGAATAGCTCTTTTTTGTTTGTAATTTAAGTTGAAAATGGATCCCTGCTCTACTTCTAGCTCTAATTGTCTCAAATCCCTTTCTATTAACTCTTGGAATTTATCCATAGCCGTTGTTCTTGAGTTTATGGGATAAAAGTCCGGATTGGCAACAGAAAAATTGGTTGACTGTAATATGTCCATTATTTCTTTGTTTGATTCACTTTGGCAACTTAGATCAGAAAAGACAAGAGAAATGTTCTTGAATTTAGACCTTGAAAATTTGGGTTGGGTTTTGTTTTAATTTTGGCTGGTTTTGTATCTGATGTTGGTTCTGCCAAAATGTCTTTTGATTGTAGTAGCCGCAAAATTTTTGATTCCGCAATGTAATAAATAAATCCAAATTATTTTTAACTGCAAAGTTTAGTCCCAGTGATAGGACTTGTTCTTGTTTGCATGTTAATGCAGTGGATGAGATGTTTAAAACATCCACTGTCTTGATTATTGTCCTATGTTGGTTGAGGTCCTTCTTTGCGGTGTTTCTACCCCTCGGTGCATGCTCTTACAGACCAGGATAGCGTTTCGAGGCCCCTTTTTTTTTTTCTGGTACATGTGATAAAGTAATTGAACCCAAAAAAGCTTGAATAAAAAGTGCTTCCAGCAGTCTTTTGTGTTTTGTAAGGACTTGCTTTATTTGTATTAATTATCTGTGTAGTTATCTTTAATTTTTGCTTAGCTTGCCCAAATTGGGTTGGAAACCAATTACAGTTTCATAGTTATGGTTTTTAAATGCAATGCAAATTATATCGTATTTGAGTGGCCCAAAAGGGCGTACTAAATAAAGGGCCCAATAGAAAATTTTTTAACCTAATAACGTAAGCTAAACTCGCTTAAGTAATATTAAGGGGGTTGTCTCACCATGATGTTTCAAAGAGCCACAAGCAGTTTTAAATCAATACTTCCTGTATCTGTCTGGTTAGGCTGTGGGTGGTTCTATAGCAGTGGTTGGCATATTAACTTTGTATTCACAGCTTTAATTGCACTGGTGAGAGCGGAGATGTTATCTATAGACAGGAGCTTCAGAGTTCAAGTAAACAAAGAATTATTCCTTTGTTTTTAGGCCTTGTTCACACGGTTATTGGGGCTGTTGGGCGTTTCGCGCCGTATTTGCGGCGGGAGTACGGCTCCAATCCGTCCAGTAACTCGGTATCCACAGTTCTCATAGAGAACTGTGGATTCCGTCTCTCCTCCCCGCTCGGCAAATCCACCGAGGCGGGAGAAAGTGACATGTGAATTGTTTACGGCGTAGATAATGACAGTCTATGGTGCCGGCGAGGTGCCGGCACCCCGCCCCGCCCCTCACCGCCCGGCTGCACGGCTGCCGGCGTAATTGCGGGGCGAAATCCATCCCCGCAATTACGCCGGCAATAAGCCGTGTGAACGAGGCCTTAGAGATAACACACTCTATTCTCAAGCTGCTGGCAGTCGTGTGTGCTGACCTGGGGTGACGTCACTCCCTGCTATTAGATAAGACAAAAAGCAGAGAGAGAAGGGGAGAGCAGGTCGCTAACCAAAAGAAACTTGTGTTCACTCAGAGCAGATCAAATCTCTCTTATCTCCTCAACAAAGCAAAATATTTGGAAAAAGTCTTAATTTAGGATTCGCTACATGTTAAAAACTGATCTTTGTAGTGAGAAAACCCTATTTAAAGGTATAAATCTAAGCGCCATATATATTAGGGAATCCACAAAGTTCTGCTAGACAGCAGAAAGCTACCAACTTGTTTCACCCTACAAAAATACATGATGTTCTAGGACCTGAGTGGGCCCCCTCAGCCTCTGGGTCTCATAGCAGATGCTATGCCTACTATGGCTATAGTTACGCACATGGGGACCACCGTATTTAGCAAGGAGAACGGTAGAGATAGATTAAGATTTGGCACAATATGGCAATAATTCTGTCATGTTTTAATACTTCTTTATACCCATTTACCAGGCCTGTTATTTTTTTTTTTTTACAATGGCTGTAATAGTATGGATTACTGGTGAAAGAACACGCTAAACAAGCTTTCCTACTCCAAGCACACTGGATTTGATTAGCGAGAAATCTGAGGCTATGATGGGACTAAACATTAGTGTTGTGGTTTTATCATGTCATTAAAGAAAGTAAACTAAATCTCATGGATCACTTTCAAAGTATAATCATTTACGGAATTCCCACTTCCAGTGCATCAGTCTGGCAGCTCGTGTAAATGAAGCTGAAGAAAATGTGAATTGTCAGACAGTGAAGTGGTTTTGAGAAAGAGGATTTAAACGTCTGTTCCAACCACAGTCGCTATTAACATCCATTGTACAGTAAACATTTCTAAGTTAAATGGAGAAGACATTAAAGATTCAGCTTTGTTAGATGCATTTCTTTTATTTTGGGTTTTTTTCCTGTCAGATTTTATTGCCCCACCTCCTCCCTCATCCTTCTCGAATAATTCATTTTGTATGACTTGCCGATGGGAAGTGACAACTGGAATGATTGTTTTCACCACTACACTTGGCCACTATAGACTGGCCTCCTGGAAGGAACAAACACAGTTAAATACAGCATCAAAAATGTCTGTCACTGGTGGGCCAAGGCCTTGATACAGTAATGGGCCAGTTCCTGCCAAAGAAAATCACAGTCAGACTTGACTACTATTGTTGCTTTATATTAAAGGGGTTTTGCCACGATCTCATTTCATACCTCCTGCATCCAGCTCTTCAGCTCTGTGTATTTAGAAGGAGGCTTGTGTGATTTGTTTGAATTGCATATCATGTGACCCTGCAGGATGACATTACCAGGCCTTTCCTCTCTTTAGTCAAAGAAAGGTCTGTTTATGTGTAGAACTGTAAGTCGCTACATTGTAAAACTTTTGCCTTCAGGCACAAGGGTCCCCGGTTCAAATCTCTGCAGGAACCAAACCTGTGGATTTTTTTCTCTTCATCAATGCACAGACCTCATCGAGGTTTCTTTTTTATTTATTTGCACTGTTTGACTAATTACTAAGTAGTACAGAGGACAGGAGTAGAATGACAGCACCTGGGGTTTGAATACTTAGTAGCTGCCTGAGAGGAGAGGTGATGTCTGAGCATGTGCGACCAGGACTGAGAAGCTTTCAGCCCTGGTGGTATCCCTTGGTGATGAGCTGTAAACAATGAATAACTAAAGGAGCAGTTAAGACAAAAACGGTGCAGAACTTTTAATAATGATGAATGGTGAAAATGTTTATTATTTAATTTACAAACTTCCCAATTTTACTTCATGGCAAAACCCCTTTAAAGGAAGAGAGATCATTACTGTGATGGGCTCGAGGAACCTAATCTTAATGTAACAAAGGTTATGTGGCAGAGATGACTTAATGTACCATGCGATCTCATCTCAGGGCACAACAAGCTTAGAAAAAGTTTACATAAATTTGTGTACTGCAGTATTATAATGTGTTAATTGTCAAATTACAGGGGTCCCATCTGGTTACTTCACAGCCTGCCTCAAGCTCCCACTTCTTGTTCAGGTTGCGGGACATCCTACAATATTGACTAACATTTTAGCTCTGCTATTCCTAGTTAGTGAGGCACTGGTGATAGAGGAGTTTAAACAGCAGGGTACAATGCTAGCGAGCTCTAAAAGGTTAAATGTTGTCATTAAGAAAGATAAACAAGCTCCTGTGCTACTGATAAGACACAACAGGTTGTGATGTCACCATCCTGGCCAGGGCTCTAGGGCACAGAGAGGTGGTGGTTAACTAGAGAAGCTTGTGTAACAAGCAGGAGGTAAAAACGACTCTAACTCTGAAATGAAGCAAAATTGGAACAGCGATGTATTTGATAATAATCTTTCTTTACCTTTTTCATAGAAGCCATATCGAGTTAAAAAATGTAATAGTTCTTCAGAAACTGTTCATGACTTTCAACAGACACAAGATGAATTTATTACGCCACTGGTTTATTTGAATTATTTAGCTCACTTATTATCTTTTTGGTTGGCTTTGTCCCTCTAATCTATAATTACACAAAAATCTATAATTAAGACAATATACATTGTTCTTTAAATTTGGAAACCGTACAACGAGGGCTAAGTTGTGGGTGTATAGCTATGACATTTTTGCCTATATGTTTAAAGCTACATGTGGTGGGAATAACCCTTTAAGGTTTGCTATATCTGTAATGCTCTGGACTGATAACATTGTGTAAGTATAACATAAGAAAAATGACAATAACATTGGCTTAGATTCTAAGCCAATGTTAGTGTGTTAGTTAGTGTGTAAGTGTGTTCATGAAGTTTTAACTTCTCTTTTTTTACATATTTTTTGATTGTTAAAAGCAGCAGTTTGTGCTCCAGAGCTGCTCTTCAGACAGGAAGGTTTAACTATGGTCAGCCATTTTTGGAGTTATGAAGCAGTCTTCTGGTCACCTATTCATCTACTTGATTCCCTACTCAGCTTTTTTTCTCCTCCTTTTATGTTGTCCTGTCTTTCAGTCTTATTAATTGCTGGTAAAAAAAAGGAGCTGTAACCAAACCTGACATCTTGGTTTACTAAATAACTGTATTCTCCATAATATGAAAATAAATTCTGGGTCATTTTTGCAGAAACCTGCATAGTGCAATTCTTCTATAATTTCTATTACATATTTATGAATACATTGGCTACTGGGTGTGACCAGTTCTGGGTGTTTCCCTGCACACTCTCACCCTGCCCAATCAGTACTGCCAGCGTCAGACTATGTATGGAAATAGCCCCCTTAATAATGAAAATGATGATGCCCATTTATCAATTTCTTCATATATTTCCAGGAGGAATAACAGAGTTAATTAGAAAAGATGCTGCACATTTTTTTTTACATAAGAAGCAGAAGTAGCAATCATCTAAGAAGAGCTGACAGAGCTTTTTAAGCCTTTCTATGTTATGTATGGATTTTTTGCCTTATGCATGTGATACCCATGTGCCTACATGATAGACATATATACAGGGTATTCTTGTCATGCACAAACTAATAACAGAAAATGGAATCAACCATAGAAAAATAACAGGTTCAGCTACATATTCTACTTCTTCATACCATATGTACACGCCTAACCTATATATGGGGTGTGATTGAGAACTCAAATATATTTGCCCCGAGCTAAATGTAGTACACTTTTCCATGTACCGTGCACAGGAAAGACATTAAATAGATTGAGGAGGTTGAAAGGCGGGCTAATACTAAAAGGACTGGGAGGACCGCAAAACCCAGAAAGATTAGCAAGATTAGGGTTATTTAGTTTAGAGAAAAGATGGCTTTGAGGGGACATAATAAATATGTTTAAGTATATCAAAGGTCAATGTAGAGATCTCTCCCAAGATCTATTTATATCCAGGATTGTATCCTGAACAAGGGGGCATCCTCTATGCCAAGAGGGTATTCTTTACTGTAAGAGCAGTGAGACTGTGGATCTCTCTGCCAGAGGAACTTGTCATGGTGAATTCACTAAAAGAGTTCTAAAAGATCTGGGCACATTTCTAGAGTGTAATAATATAACCAGTTATAGTGACCAGGATTCTGGAGAAGGGTTGTTGATCCGAGAAGGGTTGTGATTCAGATTGGAGTCAGGAAGGAATTTTTACTCCAAAATGATAGCAATTGGCTTCTCAATGTGGAGTTTTTTCCTTCCTCTTTACCAACATGATAGAATAAAAGGCTGAGATGGATGGACATCTGTGTTTTTTCAGCCTTCCAAACTATGTAGCTATGTAAAGTGTTGCCATCAGTAATTTCAGGACCCCATTCAGGCAAAGGATCTGCCCTACACCCCTTGTCCATTACCAGTTGTATCAAATCAATAGGCCCATTTTTTACGTTTGATCAGGGCTCCTGAAAGGAATACTGCCAATACTGCACAAATGCAACACTGCCCATAAGGAACACCCTAATAAAATGGCCTATGTTCTAAAATGTACAATTTAGACAATAAAATTATATTTTTAGACCATTTTGTGCTATCCTATATTAACACATGTACCGGTACAAAAAAGATAAGAAAAATATATTTTTCAAACCTTTGCACCATTTACAGATCTGTATTTTAATATCAACCAATGCTAATTGAGCACAGTATCTATATAAAATAATGATTGCGGCTTTTATCACATGGAAGCAAAGTATTGAAATCATCTCAGGGCTTTAAGTGCTTTTACATAAGGAACCAATCCTACTAATATTTAGAGATTTTTCCATCAAATGATGTCAAGTTTTATCAACAGCAGAAAGTCTAGCAATAAACGCAAGATGAGTTTTTATTTTTCTGACATTAAATACATTATATAAAGCCTCTTCACATTTACATTATTATTACTGTAATCAGAACAACACCTACACAGTATAATGAGTGTTCATTATAAACAAAGTTAAATGTGTGTGGGTGAGTCATTTTTATAAGTTTCCTGTCTTTTTCAAATGCCTGATATTATTTACTTGTTACTTTGTTTTTCCTATTTTGTATCACTGTGTCTGACATCACAAATAATAGCTCGCTAATTGAGTACAGAGTTGCTCTTTAGCCTTTGATCTATCATGGATTGTGACTGCATAGTTGATTATAAAAAAATGACCCATATTACAAATGGCAACTAAAAGGTTTACTATACTTTCATGGTCTCTGTGCCTCCTACCTATATTGATGGAGGGAGATGCAGCTCACACCATGGGGAGTGCAATTATTTAGGCAAATCAGATTCATTTTTATAGATAGTAGGGCAGTAGGCAACAAGCAATGCAGGATACCAACTTGCCACTTTACATCAGTTTGTCCTGTATTTTTAGCCTGTACAACAACACCATTTTGATATTTAATGGTAAGATATTACTGCCATGTAATACTGTAAGCCAATTGGACATTAGAAATTTAAAGGGGTTGTCTCGCTACAATGATTGGGTTTCAATTAAAAGATCTTTAAAAAACAAGCAGCTTTGCAATATATGTTCATTACAAATGTCCTACTGATTTTGAGTTATCCCTGTTAGTAGTAGTGCATCAGCTCCTGAAATCCGTATAGCAGCTGACCTGTTGATATTTATCTCACTGGCTGTCAGTGCTGATGACTCATCTGTTTCTGAATACAGGTCAGAGCACAGAGCCCCTCCTGCACAGTATGCTTCTGTAGGGACGGTAGGGGGAGGGCTCTGGCTTCTGTGTCTGTGTAGCTGGATTAACCCTGTGTGTGCCTGCTCCCTCCTGCTCTCTACACAGATTGAGGAGAGCAGAGATGAGGCTGATTTGTAGTCAGTAGATGTGACAGCAGTGAAGTGTTACTATAATCATGATGTGTCTGTGGAGCTGTGACTATACTAATAGAACAGATCAGGGGGGCATTTGAACGGTTCATGCTCTGCTGTATTAGTGACACATTGTGATTATAGTAACACACTTCACAGCTGCCCTGTGTCTGTTCTGACAGGGTTTGTTTGTTGTTGCTTGAGATGCTGGAGATTTGTATGCTAAGCAGAGGGTATAGGAACCTTTACATCCCCCCTGCTCTGCTATTAGCATACACAGCTTCACAGACCTCTCCACACTCATAGATCCGCCCTCACCTGACTCCAAGGAGTTGACAGTGCAGCTGATCCAGCAGCCTGCAGCAGACCGAGGAAGTAACACACAGGGGTAACTCTGGCAGCAAACCCCCTCGCTCTCTCCCTGCTGTATAGAAGTTATGGAGGAGAGATTTCTGTGTGCTGAGGGGAGGGGGGAAGAGGGAGGAGAAGAGGCAGAAAATAAGCACGCCCCTGAATTCAAAAATCCTTTGCTGCCAGAAGCATTGAAGTAGGCTGAAAGCTTGTAATGAGACAACTCCTTTAAAGGCTTATGGTATGTTATATTGGTATATGTTAAAGAAATTGACTAAGGTGCCATTATTTAAACATAAGTCTGTTTAACATACAACCAACTTGTATTCAAAAGTGTCATCCAGCTGGTATTCTTTTGTATATATTTTAAAAGACTTCTGATATAAAGAAAATGTATGTTTGTTAAGAGATGAAGAAATGAGTCATAAAATCTGTCTACATTTGGTTCCTTAATCTAAAGTAAATTTAGATATCTTAGTCTATGATATACGACAATGCTGTAACCACAAACGCACAGTATAACAAGTTATGCTTTTAAGAGCTTAGCTTGATATCATGGGATGTGCCTTTTATAAAAATTTTATTTTACTACATGTGAATCTGATTCGCTATTTTTATTTCATTGGTTCACACTTATGAGATTTCATGGATTTTAATATGTAAGGGCTCTACCCCAAAAAGATCCTCCTGAGGGTCACATCCTAGAAAAACATTGTTAAGCCCACATCAATGGCTTTGTCTTCTATCTCTCCCCCATTCAGGTGTGACCCTGTCTTTAAAAAGAGTAAAAATGCCTCTCCCATTGGTGGAAACAAACTAATCAAGAATTTGAAATACAAAGGTAACTGAAGATTGGACTCTAAACTTTGATAAAAATCAAAAAGATAGACAGCACTTACTCAAAAACAGTAAATGTAATGTCCCAATAGCAACGCTTCAGCTCTAAACAGAGTCTTTCTAAAAAATGGCTCTGTTTAGAGCTGAAACGCTGCTGTTGAGACAATAAATATACTGTTTTTGAGTAAGTGCTGTCTATCTTTTTTATTTTTGCGTTTTTTAAGATCCTGGTTCTGTTCTGCTAGACATGCACTCATGTATATTTTTATGCTCCAGTGCTGCTTATATGTTTAGTATTTGTATTCTCTAAACTTTGATAGTTCAACTAAAGTTTTGAAACAACATAAACTACCATATAATGCATGAATAATATACAAATAATACTATATTGAACAGCCAATATAGTACTGCTATATAGTTTACTTATATAGTATAATTCAATTTAATTCCAAAATAATACCACCATACAGATTAATTACATACATACATTAACTTACTTATCGGTTTTAGTTTGTACATACTTTTTGTGTCTCTGGTAATGGGGGCGATGGACAATTGGTAATCCTGTCCCTCCTTTAAACCAGTTTTGAGGCAACGGTATGATTTCTAAAACTTATTCTTCACACTTCTGCTTTCGGTTAAAAAGAGCTGTGCAAAAGAAGCTTTGGAAATCACACTGTATGGCTGCTTCAGCAACTGTATCACCCAAGTTGTAACTATGATGCTAACAAGACCCAATGCAAACTTTAATTGGGGCCTCTACCTGGCTTCCATATGGGCCTCCTTAGGCATCAAGGTCTGGATGCACTAATTGCCACTGCACCCCCTATAGCTGCAGCCCTACCACCCAACATGCCAGCTGTATCTTCTACATCATTGCCAATTTTGAATAGAAGATGCATAGAACATGAATCAATAGTGTCACTCTAATGATGTATGTAATCGGTGGCCTAAAGTTCCAATATAAAAATATTCTATATATTTAGTTAGTTTGCAATTACTGGATTTGCAATTAAAGACAAATGCAAAACAATCAGTAAGTAGACCTTTTCCGGCATCTTTACATAGACTTGCCTACTGGTCGACCTCATGAGTCTTATTATGACTCACCCTGTTACCATGTTCTAACCTATACTTACTAGCAGATATCCTAGTAGGTCAGTGCAGACCAAATAAAATACTCAAGTTACAATGATCTGAGGAAATAATATTTTCAGCATGCAATGGCCCTTCCTGGAACATTGTATGTTGAGTATGGGTTCAACATACAGTGTCTCAGATACTGATCTATCTAATTATCATGAACATTTTATCTATAAAACCTATGGATTAGTACAGTGCATGCAGTGATTGGTGGTCTAGTAGTGGCTCTCTACAGTACAGTGCAGTATTACATGTTCTGTTCTGGTCTTTACATGTGCCAGGATATGCGGCTTTTTTGGGCACCAGTGAGGATGTCCAACTTTTTTTTTTTGCTACATTGTGTATGAAGTACGTGACCAAAATAAGCTCCTATTCTCAAAGTGATTTCAAGCTATTTTCAAGCTGTTTTATGTAACGACTTGCTTTATCTATATCAATTATCTGCTTGATTATTTTTAATCTTCATTTTTTAGGTTCACAGTTTGGGGCCTTAGAACCAACTACCAATTTCCCATAGAGTTATGGTTTCAACATACACTAGTTTCAACACACAATGGTCATTCTGGAACCAATTAATATCGTATATTGATGGATCACTGTACTGGATTTTCAGAATTCATCAAGTAGAAGCCATATAGTTAAGGTGGCCACATTCCAGAGACAAGGCACACAACAAGCATGGGATGAAATTATGCTTCTGGGGATTAAGGTTAACGTGTCTCCTGCCTCTTTTACCCACAGGGTCTTCTATTCGTATAAAGAAGTAGCCTGAGGAAGCAAACCTGCACAAAGACTGAGGCTGTGTAGTTCCCAAAATTGTCTTTCTCTATATAATCCAACAGCCATACTAGAGATGCTCATAAAATAATCCAATTCTCCATGAATACTATATACTTGAAATAGATGCATACACACATACTTACGATGCAAATTGCATCGTTGGTTATGGATACATATGTAGTACATGGTCTAAACATTTGACCTTGCTAGGTGAATATGCAATAGAAATCCAATATACATTTCCTAATTAGTAATATAGTAATTGAATATAGCCAATTGTTAAATACTGAAATTTGTTGCTTGGGATGTCTCACTACAGACTTTGATAGTATTTCGCTAGGATATGCCATCAATATCTGATAGGTCCGGGTCCCGTCTCTGGGATCTGCACCAATCTCCTAAATGAGCCCCGAAACATCTCCTTTCTAAATGGAGAGTTGGTCAGGACTCTACCATAGACATGAATGGAAGTTCCGAGTTTAGCCAAGCAGCGATGCCATCAATGTCTGTAGTGAGGCAATCCCTTGAAATTCCAAATCTCAGCTTGGACTTCCTGATGTAGACCAAACAATCTAAAAAGTACACATGTGAATGACTGCTATGAGTGCTATGATTTCATAAATCAATCTTGCCTGAGAAGTTCCCTATTCCAGGACCTCGTCTAGCTGGTAAGATGTATATTGACTACAAACACTATAATTTAATCTGGAAGACCATTTCTTTCCATGAATTACATAGACAGCCTACTGCTTTGAATAGCCACTGTGCAATTCTTGGTTTCCCCTGTGGTTGTGCTGTGCATCTGAATGCTTACTGCTGAATTTCATTAAGATGTCACACCATGTGACAAGTTTATAGTCACCAAACCCTTCTAATGAAATGGAACAAAGTAGACTTTAAGAACAATATTGTCAATATATCCAATATTTCTCCAAGATATATTGTCTTTCCCTTTAGGATATCAAAGTGGTTTCAGCTACATAAAGGCAAAACGTTTCTTCAGAATCAATAGTATAATCTTGATGATCCTTTCTTTTGCATATAACATATATTATTCAAATCTTTAGGTGGCATTTTCCTATATTGATTTTAACTCTGGCAAGACGTGGCTTTGCCAGTTTTAGCCCATTTTATGCCCAAAATTATTAGAAAAGAAAAACTGCTTAAAGTCCCTGAGTCTTCCGTGCCCATGGCTTGCAGTGCCCAAAATTAAACTAGCTCTATGTCCTGAAGATAAATTATTATCAATTGTAAAATCTAATGAAAAAAGTATGTGAGCCCTTCCTCCACCTTGGAATTATTTTTAAATTCCAAATACTCAAGTGGATTCAAGACATCAATCAGAAAGTCAGGTAACCTTTTAAAATAAGAAATCTAAATATAATAAAAATTAATGACCATACAAAATGTGGTTATGTGCAAGTGTAATGCATTCCAGGTGATTTTGTTCACACATAGGGTAATGGTGCCAAATCCTTATTATTTTTAAATGCACAGATTTTCCTATGTGACATATTCCATTCTCGCATTTCAGGAATGTAGCATTCAAGTGAGTTGTTTTGCCTCCAAACAAAGGGCAGAAAAAGAATCAGTTGTGTTTAACAACATTCATGTTATTGTGATATAGTAATGAAGAGTGAACATGAAAGGTACAATTTCTGGTTCATTTATTTATTTGTTCATTGTTATCTATATTTCTTCTTGCCATGCTTTGGAGCAGGGAAACCCCCAGTGGGGCCCTGAGGATGGTGGGCTCTTAGACATGACAGGCCTGGGGCTGCTTTTCAGGGAGAAAGGCAGAGAAAGAAGCAAAAATCAAGAGGCAGAGTGCAAGAGTCATATGTGCAGTAATATACACACTCTATAGGGTGGGTCCCAAGTATCAACTCAACTGGATAAACACAAGAATCAATTACACCAATGGGTCCCAAGAATCAACTCCACTGGTGGGCCTCAAGAATAAACTCCACTGGTGGGCCCCAAGAATCATCTCCACTGGTGGGCACAAGAATCAACTCCACTGGTGGGCCCCAAGAACCAACTTCACTGGTAAGCCCCAAGAATCAACTCCACTGGATGTACAGAAGAATTAACTCCACTGTTGGGCCCCAAGAATTAACTCCACTGGTGGGCCCCAAGAACCAACTCCACTGGTGGACCCCAAGAATCAACTCCACTGGTGGGCCCCAAGAATCCATTCGACTGTTGGACCCCAAGAACCAACTCCACTGCTGGGCCTCACAGTATGGAACGTGACGTTCTCTTTCAGAGACAGATAATTAAGGAGAATTTGCGGAACCATTTTATAAGGTTTTGTCCAGGTTTAGAAAAACACTGCGATCTTTCAAAATCAGTGCCAAAAGTTGTATGATATTGCAACTCAGGCTCAGTTACTTCAATGGAGCTGAGCTGAGATACCAGCCCCAATCCATAAACAGGTGTGGCACTGTTTTTTGAGGAAAGCAGCCATGTTTTGCTAGTTGTGTAAATTTAATTTATATCAATAAGGATGCAACCTACCTTGGTACTTAAAGGGGTTTTGCCACAATGTAATGTTGATATGGGATCCTCCAAAATGGGTTTTTAATCACTTTTCTAAATATATGTGATTACAAAAATTGCAGCCTGAGAGAGCTACAGGCTGCTTTACCTGCCCTTAGTTATCTCAAAGCTTCTATTAGATACGACCTGACAAGAGCTGCTGGCCGGGCTTGCACAGAGCACACTTCTTATCTGATGAAAGGGAGCTGAAGAAGCTTTCAAGGCACCAGGTACAAATATGTTGTCTTTTGTATACAGAATCCACTAGTTGTAGTGTGATTATCTGAGTAGATCCCTGCTTTATCTGATGACAGAGAAAATGAAGAAGCTTTCAAGCTGCTGTGGAGAAAAGGTGTTGTCTTTTGTATACAGAATCCACTAGTAGTTTGATTATTTGAGTGAACATTTCACACGATCCCTTATGCACGGCTCTATGCTCTGGCTGTGTCTCTTGCTCTCTTAGCTCAGCGTGGCTTGTTTACAATTGCTTCTTAGCAGTTAAGGCACGTCCTGGCAAAACCCCTTTAAAGGGGTTACTTTTCAATATGTGCCCATTAACAGTGTCCGACCTATTCCTAGATATCCCCTCTTGTATGGACCACATCAGCTCTTCAGGTTGCTATGGCTACAGATGTGTTCGATCACTCCTGATAGGCTTCCAGAGCTGGTCACTATAGCTACTGATCTGGTGTCCTCAGCAGCTCGTCACAGCAGGCCAGTAGTAGCCAGTAGAAGCCATTAAAGCTAGTAAATTCAAAAAGGAAACTGAGAAACTAGGACTGAGGTACGATGAATCAAAGCAGTGAGATAACCCCTTTAATGATGATGTTCAAGGTTTTTTTTTTAGTTTTTTTTAAGTTCTGCTTTTACAAAGAAGGTTTTGTTTATGTGACAAGCTGTACTTTTAATGGTTATTTTAATCGTTCAGGTAATTAATTTTTTAGCCTTTTTATAGCAGGGGAAAGGAGGTTGAAAAAAAGCAGCAATTCCAACATTGTTTTTATTTTTTTAGTTTACCATGTGGCTTAAATGAAACAATAACTTTCAATATTCAGGAGTCTGTTATGTGTTATGGTGGAGCAGGTATATGTGGATCCTCTGGGCCACCACGAATGATGATGATATAACAGACCTACACCTGTGCCCACCGCAAGCATAGACTTAGCTGTGGGGAAGCCCTGGGTTTCTACCCCTGATTTGGCTACTCGTGGTGTCAGCCAAAGTGCTGGACGTTGAACAGCAGGTGACAAGCAGATGCAACTGTAGACTTGTAGCAGAGTCCCAGGCAGGTAGCAGACTGGTATGGTGGCAGGAGGTTCAAACTGATCTTCAAGGTTCAAAAAGATCTGTTTAATAACAGACACCAACGGCACCTGATGGACCCTATTGATTACAATGGTCCATTGTTTAAATTGAAATAATATTGCATCTTCCTACAACTTGCGACAGAGGTTTTGAATGGATCCTTCGATGCAGATTTGAACAAAGATTTAAAGGGAACCTGTCACATAAGTTATGCCCCCCCCCTTGCTGAGGGCAGCACAAGCTAGTGTCAGACCTGCTGTTTCCAGGTCTGTGTCCCTTATTCTGTAAGATGCTGGAGTTTTAGAGTATTTACCCCTCAAATCTTATTCATGAGTGTTAGCCCCGCCCACCAAAGGCTAGCCCCGCCTACTGACAGTTATTTACATGTTTCTACCTATTCAAAATAATAGGTTTATCAGTTGAGGTGGGTGGGGCTAGCATCAGGTGGGCGGGGTTTGAAAAAAACTGACTCTTTGAATGACTCTTCGAATGACTTTTCTGGCTGAAAACTACACATTTGAGCATTAAATACACGAAAACTACAGCATTTTACAGAATTAGGGACACAGCGCTGGAAACAGCAGGTCTGTCACTAGCTTCTCAGCAAGTGGGGCATAAACTATGTGACAGATTCCCTTTAAGCTTCCAGGCAGCCTATTCAGTCCTGCTCCTGACAAGAAATTATGAACTTCAAACGTAGGCGACTGAGGGGGCTAAAGTTAGGTCCTATATTCATGGCAACCCTTTGGCATCCTGTGCATTATAGAGGTGCAAATAATGTAACAGGAGGGCCCCATTACAGGTGGCATTAAGCCAGTTCTCTTTAACCAGGTGTAAGAATAACAGCCAGTGCAGAGACAGAGGAAGAAGCAGGATGTCAATCTGGATACCCACTTGTTTCAATTGTACCTGCATCCATACATTGTGCAAGCATTTATTTAAAGAGGGTGGACACTATGATGGCACTTATTTCCTGCTGAAATTCTGCATGGCACTTTTTCCAGGGCATTATAATAGAACTTATAAAGCAATGAGAAACAGATCCTCGGCACTACCTTCTCCAGTGATTTGTATGGACTGGCGTGCTCCTGAGATAGGTATATTTTATAACGTTATTGGTGGTGCTCAGCGATCAATAGCGAAAGTCCATATATCAAAATAGGATGAAATAGGATGAAACGGCCGTTTCGCGCTAACTCGCACTTCTTCCTGGCCAGGAAGCAGCCGTCTCTTGTAGGATGTGTTCACTTGTCAGCCCCTCCACGGATTGAAGTGCCGGAATAAAGCGTTTTCTTTTACACAACGAATGGTGAGTGCCGTGATTTTCTCTACTTTCATCCTATTATAATAGAACTTATTCTGAGCCGGTTCTATTTTTAAAGAACACTATATGTGACACTATTTTTAAGGGGCACTTTGTATGACATGACTATGGGTAGTTTGTCTTAATATAGAGGGTGAAGATCTGCAAAAATGAGGCTCCAAAAACCTCTAAGTGACAAACTCTGAGTGACAACTTAGAGACAGTAACATAGTACCATAATACATAAGGTTGGAAAAAGACACAGATCCATTGAGTCCAACCTATAACCCTACTGTGTTGATCCAGAGGAAGGTAAGAAACCCTTAAGAGGTGGATGCCAATTGCCATGTACAAGAGGAAAAAATCCTACATGACTCTAAATATGGCAATCATAAAAAATATTTGGATTCTCTGCAGGGTAATATGAACTCTCAAGACTATCAAGGCATTCCGGAGCTAATGTGCTAACTAGTGTCAGAAATCTTCGTCTCAGTTGCAGGTCATGTGTCCTCCAACAGGATAATGACCCAAACCACACAGCTAAAAACATCCAATAATGGCTAAGATCAAAGCATTGAACTATTCTGAAGAGGTTTCTATGACCCCCAAGCTCAATAGTATTGAATATCTGTTGAAAAAGCTGAAACCTGCAGTCTGGAGAAGGCATATTTACACCTGAGACAGCTGAAGGAGTTTGCTCAGGAGGAGTGAGCCCAAATACCTGCAGAAACTTCATTGAGTGTTATAGAGATTGCTTGCAGTAATTGCCTCAAAAGGTTGTGCAACACAATATTAAGTACATTTTTGTCCAGGTCAGATTCATTAGCTTGTTTTTTGTTTTTGTTTTTTCACTTGCACCACCATTCAAAGGCAATGTCTAATCATCATAAGTTGATTTTTAGTAAATTCAAAAGTATTTTTATTATTGTCAGTTTCAAGGTACTTCAGTGACCATTGCGGGTTGTTATTTCTTTAATCGAAGGGCACCAACAATTTTGTTCACGTGTTTAAGTAGCTGAACAACTGAAATTAGTGTTATCTTTGATCCTAGCCACTTACACATAACCTGCATAAATTTATGACATTGGAAAAGGAGTAATAAGCCTACTACACCTGTACAACGACCTTGCTTATGATACTATATATAATGATTGTGATTCTGGTATTTACATTATGAGATTGATTCTGGTATTGTATGTATATAGTGAGTTCAGTTTATGTGTGTTTTTTTTTTTTATGACCTTGGCTATTAGAATCAAGGCAGGAAGAAAACGGAAGACCAGGAGAGAGTTGAGACAGTGCAGTGCTCGATCCAAATTGAGAGGACAGGTGAGTATAATTTTTTTTTGTTTTCCATAGGCAGCAGTATTCTGCTCGTATTGGGCTCTAATGCAGATGGATGGTTAGTGCACCTCTGCTAAGGAAGTTGTATCAGCATAAAAGGCTTCAATTTTTTACAGCAGTATCAGAATTGACCTCTGCTGATTGGCAAAGGGTTGCCTTCTCCAATGAGTCACGTTTTCTGCTTTCTCGCACAGATGGACATTGGCATGTCAGGCGAGAAATATCAGAGAACAAACACCCTACAACCATTGCCGGAAGAACTGGTGATGATGGCAGCATTATTATTTCAGGAATGTTTTGGTGGCAATCTCTGCGCTCACTCATCCATGTGGATGGCACGCTATCACTCTTGCAGATAACATACACCTATATATAATAATTCCAAAAACTACAACCAAATTGAACCTCTGTGGGACTGCCTCAGTTGTCATCTCTACTGAATGGATCTTCCCCAACGCACCCTACAACAGCTGGTGGATGCAGTCAGCATGATTCCAGGTATCTATGTCAACCTACCAAGACTTTATTAAGTCACCCCCAGTCCATCTAGCTGTGCTGTGCTGCATACTACTCCAGGTCGTTACAGTTGGATTCGGGCATGGATCCCACCAAGGTGCTGTTGCCTAGCGTCGCTGACCTCACCACCATCGTGGCTTAGCAGACTCAACAATTATCGCAACAGGCTCAGCAACTGTATCACCTGTCTGCTATGATGCAGCAGTTACTCTCCGCCCAGCAGCAGCAACCGCAGTCCTCTTCAGTGGTTCCCTTTTCGGCCGCAGTGGCATCCATCGGCCCCAAGCTCCGGTTGTCGTTGGCGACGAAATTTGATGAGGACCCTAAGTTGTGCAGGGGGTTCATCACGCAATGCTCCATGCACGTGGAACTGATGGCCAACCAGTTTCCTGCTGAATGTTCCAAAGTGGCATTCCTGATCAGTCTTCTCTCTGGGCCACACCACTCTGTTATAGAGGCGACCTGGTGACGTCTAACCTTCAGGCTTTCCTGGCGGAATTCCGCAATGTCTTCGAAGAACATGCGTGTGACTCCAATTCCGAGACGGCGCTCCTGAACCTGTGACAAGGGGATTCCTCCGTTGGAGACTACGCCATGCAATTCCGCACCCTGGCCTCGGAAATTTCTTGGAATGAAGCTGCGCTGTGCGCCACGTTCAAGAAGGGGCTCTCCAGTCAAGTAAAGGATGTGCTGGCCATGCAAGACAGTCCTTCCTCCCTGGGTGAGCTTATCCATCTGGCCACCTGTATCGATGTGCGTTTCCGCGAAAGTCAGGAGGAACTCCGTCAAGAACGCGAGCCTCTCTGTTCTCGCCGTCTGCCCCATCTGGCTCCAGTGTTCCACAGGCCTCCACTGTCACCTCTGCAAGCTCCAGATGAGGAACCTATGCAAGTGTATAGAGCTCACCTGACACAGCCACGGGAAGGGAACCTATGCCTATATTGTGCTAGCCCAGAGCACTTTCGCCGACACTGTCCACAGCGTCTGGGAAACGCACGCACATAAGCCACATGGGAGAGGAGTCCCTAGGTGTGAATAGTTTCTCTCCTCGTCTAACCATGCCCATGCAGATTGTGTCTGGTTCCAGAACGCAAGTCCAAGTCCCTGCTTTTCTGAATTCTGAGTCAGCCGGGAACTTCATGGATGCTGCTCTGGTGACGAAGCTTCGTCTCCCAGTAATTTGCCTCGAGAAACCCCTAGTCATCTCCTCAGTAAGCGGGGAACTCCTGAGCGACTCCGTCCAATTTCGCACAGAGCTGGTGTCTCTGCACGTTGGGGCGCTACACAGAGAGAAGATTGTGTTCTTTTTGCTTCCCTGCTCCTCCTCAGCAATTCTGTTGGGGTTGCCGTGGCTGCAGTGCCACGCCCCTATGCTGGACTGAAAACAGGCGAAGTAACACGTTGGGGACAAGACTGTCAGTCTCGTTGTCTTGTAGCACCTTGCCTGGTGCTCCCCACTTTTCCACAGATGCCCAGAAAACCTTTGCCGGGTCTGCCTGCGGAATATCAGGACTATGCCAATGTGTTTTCCGAAAAGTAGACGGAGACCTTGCCTCCTCATCGGCCGTACGATTGCCCCATTGAGCTGCTGCCCGGTACGAGTCCTCCCCGGGGCAGGGTCTATCCATTGTCAGTACCCGAGATGGAGGCCATGTCAGCCTACATACAAGAGAACCTCAGAAAGGCTTCATCCGCAAGTCGACTATTCCATCAGGAAGTGGTTTCTTTTTTTGTGGAGAAAAAGGACGGCTCATTACGTCCCTTTATTGACTACCATGGGCTCAATAAAATAACCATAAAGAATCGTTACCCATTACCACTCATCATGGAGCTCTTTGATTGGCTTGGCGGAGCCAGGATTTTTTCCAAGTTGGACTTACGAGGGGCCTACAACCTTATTCGTATCCGGTAGGGCGATGAGTGGAAGACAGCGTTTAACACCCGCGATGGGCATTTTGAATATCTAATTATGCCCTTCGGTCTGTGCAATGCTCCGGGAGTCTTCCAGGAGTTCGTTAACGAGATTTTCCGGGATCTTGTGTTAATTTTGATCTTTTCGCCTCACTTGAAGACCCACTGTCTCCACGTGCACCAGGTACTCAGGCGTCTTCAGGAGAACCATCTATACGCCAAGCTGGAGAAATGTCGCTTCCATCAAACCAGCCTGCCCTTCCTCGGGTACATCATTTCCGACAAGGGGCTTCAAATGGACCCGGCCAAGTTATCCACTGTCATACAGTGGCCTCGTCATGTCGGCCTTCAGGCTATACAACGCTTCTTGGGGTTCGCCAATTGCTACCGTCAGTTTATCCCACATTTCTCCACAGTGGGAGCTCCAATTGTGGCTCTTACCAAGGAGAATGGCAACCCGAAGCAATGACCACAAGCGGCCGAAGATGCGTTCTTCCAGCTCAAGTCGACATTTGCCTCAGGTCCTGTCCTATCTTGACCCAACATCGAGAAACCTTTTTTCTTGAAGGTCGATGCTTCGTCTGTGGGTGCAGGGGCGGTTCTTACCCCAAATGCAAGACTATTACATGCGGGTTCTTTTCCATAGACCTTTTCCCCGCCAAGAAAAGCTACACGATCAGGGATTGCAAACTGCTGGGCATTTAAGTGGCCCGGGGTCCGTGGCGCGATGTGCTGGGGGGGGGGGGGGGATCATTATCCAGTCACTATACACACTGACCATAAGAACTTCTTGCACCTCCAGTCGGCACAGCACTTTAACCCACAACAAGCCTGGTAGTCTCTCTATTTCTCTTAATTCAATTTCCTGATTCATCGACGCCTAGCTGAGAAGAATATCAAGGCTGACGCTTTGTGCCATGCCTCTGACATCCTTGGAGAAGAAACGGCTCCTCGGCATATTATTCCTCCAGACTGTTTGATTTCCGCAGCCCATGTGGATCTCCGACATCTACCTCCGGGCAAGACTTATGTGCAAACTGCACTTCAGGGTAGAATTCTAAAGTGGGGTCACTGCTCTTTGGTAGCCGTCCACCCTGGGGCATGGAAGATGAGTCAACTAATTGCTTCCTATTATTGGTGGCCTGACCTCATCAAAGATGTCAAAGACTTTGTCGAAACCTGCCCTACTTGTGCCCGCAATAAGACCTCAAACCAGAGGGTTTGCTCCAGCCATTGCCCATTCTGAATCGCCCATGGATTTTATTATGGATCTTCCTCCTTCTGCTGGCAATATGGTCATTTGGGTCATCACAGACCGATTCTCTAAAATGTCGCATTTTGTCCCTATGCCGCACTTCTTGCAAGTCTCTTCTTCCAGCATATATTCCGGTTGCATGGTCTTCCTCTTCACATCGTTTCATGGAGTTTGGGGAGTTCATTTTGTGTCTAGGTTCTGGCGGTCTCTTTGTTATCAGTTTAAGGTGAAGCTGGACTTTTCTTCAGTCCGCAGTTTAATGGGCAGGTGGAGAGGGTCAACCAAATCTTGGGCAATTACCTGTGCCATTTTGTTTCTGCTCACCAGGACGACTGGTCTAGCTTGTTGCCCTGGGTGGAATTTTCCTACAATTCCCTGGAGTCGGCAGGTGCTTCACCATTTTTTGTGGTACATGGATGACATCCCCGCTCTCCCCTCCCGCTGGTATCCGCTTCTGACGTTCCTGCTGTGGATGCTTTGTTCCGCGACCTGAAGGCCATCTGGAATGACACTCTGCAATCTCTGCAACGGGCTTCCACCCAGATGAAGCTCTGAGCGGACAAGTATAGGAGACCTCCTCCATCATTTACTCCTAGGGATAAAGTTTGGCTATCCTCTAAATATGTCCACCTGAAGATACCCAGCTACAAGCTGGGTCCCCGGTTCCTTGGACCTTTTGTGGTCCAGAAGATGAATAACCCTGTGTCCTACAAGCACTGGCTTCCTCCCACGATGTGCATCCCGAACTCCTTCCATGTCTCTCTGCTGAAACCATTCATTTTGAATAGATTCTCCCAGAAGGTCGCTCCCCCTTCTCCTGAGACCGATATCTCTGATGTTTTTTGCCGTAAAGGAAATTTTGGCATGAAGACTATCTTGGGGAAGAGATACTTCATTATTGACTGGAAGGGGTTCGGGCCAGAAGAAAGATCTTTGGAGCCGCAGGACATTATGGACCATAAGTTGCTTCAGAAATTTCTCCAGGCCAGAAAGTAGGGGTGGCCAAAGGAGTGCTACTGTCACAAGTGGCGACGCTGCCCACAGGTTGGGCTGCAGATGCACTTATGCCCCCGTGAGTTCCCCTGCGCTGGGAGCGAGTGGCGCTGTGGTACGCGTATTGGCCGTGGGCGCACTCGTTCTCCTGGGCGCATCTACTTACCCAGCCACGCTCCTGCTTCCTCGCATCCCCCTGCCAGCCATTGCACGTGTCCCTTAGGGTGCGTGCACGCTGGCTCTCTTAGATTTAAAGGGCCAGTGCACCGGTAATTGGTTGATTGCTGGCCGCTGACCCTATATAAGGGCTCCACCTCCAGCATGCTCTGCTGAATCCAAAGTGCCATAGCCTATGTGAGGAAGTGTTTCTGAAGCCCGTCTTGCCTTTCCCATGTGCCAGTTCCGTTTGCTAACGTTCTTCGACCACGAACCTTCGCCGCCTGTCCTGACCTTCCTGCCTGTCCCTGACTATGAGATTGTCTTCCGATTCAGTATCGCGTTGCACCTTAGCTGCCTCTGCAAGCAAGTCACATCAGGGGTAGCAACCTGGTGGAATCCTGCCCCGACAAGTCCATCCCACCTCCGGCGGGCTCTGGTGAATACTGGGACCTACTTAGACTCCGCTTCCTGGTGTGGCTTGCGGTGGTCCAGTGGATCCACTGCTCCAGGTCATTACAATTGTATTGTCTTGCTGGAACATTTAATCCCCTCCAGGCAAGACAATCATCATGTATGGGTGTATGTGATCTGCAAGGATGGATTTATACCCAAATCAACTGAGAGCCTTCTACATGGATGAGTGGCCAAGAGAATGCCATGAAAACATTCCCCAGACCATAAGGCTGCCACCACCAACTTGTGTTCTTCCACCAATGGTTACAAAAAGCATGACTCATCTGAGATGGCGAACCTTTTCCAATCAGCAGAGGTCCAATTCTGATATTGCCATAAAAATTAAAGCCTGTTCTGCTAACAGAGGTGTAGTGACCATCCGTCTGCTTTGGAGCCCCATATGCAGTAGAGTTCACTGACCTATTGTTTTACACATATCTGGTAGTCCCCTGGTTCATTTTGGCGGTCAGCTGCTCCACTGCAGCGTTGGTCCACCCTTAAGCACCTTTGTAGCCACCATTTACCTATCGAATCCATGGCAAATGATGCTCTGCATTTTACATTTTGTTTATTCTCAGTGATGCCATTTGTCCACACCTGATACAATGTTACTACAGCAGCATGCAAACCGTTCACAAACTACACAGTTTCAGAAATAATGCCACCCTTGGCTCGAAAGCCAATAAGCATATCTTTTTGCAAGTCTGATAAATTGCCCCTTTTTCTCATGACAACAACGAGGGACATGTGTGCAGACAGCCTATCACACACCTTATATACCCACCAAGCCAGCTCATGATATGTGACTTTCTTCATGAGCTACAAACTGCTGGTGCCGAAAATAACCTGTGGTCACGATAATGTGACTCGACGGTGTAGAAATTAGGATCTTGTAAAATTCTACTTCAATTTAACTATTTAGCTATAATCAACTCAGCAATGAATAACATCAGTTAGTTTTTACAAACTAACTAGTTTTCATCTTACTAACAATTCAAGTGAACAAGGATATACTGTACACATCTACCCTGGCTCTTCATTCTTCTGTCAACTTAATGCAGAGATAACACCAAATAATAGTTGTTTTTAATTTGAAGACAACAATTACAGATTAAGATAATTCATTTGCATTGTTTTTAATGCATAGATTCAATTCAGAGAGGAAACCTAAGTGAACTATTCCCCAGTAATTGTAGAAGATTTAATGGTACATCCTATATAATGAAGAGAATGCACTGAGAAGACAATTACATGGGCGGTATTCATCAGTGCTTCTGAATAACAGTAAAACAATAGATAACATCTTGTATATATTTTCTCAGATGCTTTTGAGATTTAAAGTGCTCATAACCAGTTACCATAAACAATGAGATAATACATTTTGTTTTGCAAGGTTAAAACGCTTGTGTTCTCTGGATGCATTAGTAATTATTACAATACAGCTCATTTAGTTCTTTGGGCAGGCCGTATACTCAGCCAGGCAGATCTATCTGATGATACTTATGGGCTCTAGGCATGGACAAATTGTCTTTTACGACCCAAAATATTCCTTTGGTACCTGCCTCAAAACCTGAAGTACACGAGCAGTCTACAGTTACAATGGGCACAGGCTTCTCATAAGGATGCAGATAAATTGACAATGCTCACTTTGTGGGAAAGGATTTGCTATGCAGACGCTTATTCCTGTGTTAGAGAGGCTTTCTCACCATATTGATTAGCTTTAATCATGTAGGCAAAAGTAAATAAAGAGTATTACCAAATACATTGCTGTTGTGATTTTGATTTGTTTACGAGATAGAGGAGACTTTATCTCCCTCTTGTGTACACAAGCTTCCCTAGGTTACCATGTATCTCTCTACTCTCTTTATCCATATCGCACTTACACAGGCTTCTCTCTATTGCTCTTGGTGAATTCTATGTTCTCTCCAGTGCGCATGCACTAATATGCCCTTACCAGGCCAGTGCTTGTTGGATCTACTGCGCAAGTCTGTGTCATCACTTCCGTTTCTGCACATTGCGTCCCGGAAGTGTTCAGTGCGGTATGGAGACACCGGCGAATTCGGCGTCCAGGTGTAAGTACCTGTATATTTTAGCAATTGTATATAAGGCATGTGCATGTGGTGGTTCATTATGCTATGATTAAGGACGTTGCATCGTCCGAAACGCGATAGCTTTACACCGGTCGAGCCATGGAATAGTTTGGAGGTGTTGGTTTTATTTGCAACTTATAAAGTTACCAAGTTTTATTGCATCCTTTGGATTCGCTGGATTACCTTTCACTTGTGGACTATCTCTCTACTCTCATTGCTTCAGCAGCCGTTTCTGACCATGGTGACATCACTTCTTACTGAGTCTCATCAGCAGCACAGGAGCTTGTTTATCTATGTTACTGACAAACTTTAACCCTTTAGAGTTCTGTATCCTTAAGCACTACAGTTTACAAACCTCCTTCACTCATCTCACTGTAACAGGTTTAGCTAGGAATAGCAGAGCTGATATTTCAATCAATGCTCTAGACCCACCCAACGCCTGACCAGGAAGTACGAGTCTGAAGCTGGCTGGGAAGAGCAGGCTCTGTGAAACAGCATAACGAGAACACCCCTTTAAGATAAAAATATATCATTAAGGTCTTCTAAAATTCTATTCTTGAATTTTAAAGAATTTATTTTTCTCCACCTGAAACAGTGTCACCCTTGTTTATAGGCTGTGCTTGATATTGCAGTTTAGCCCTATTCCCATCAATGGGACAGTGCTGTAATACCAGATATAACAAGAGTGGTGCTTTCAGGAACAAAGTAGCAGAAGCCATTTCCTAATCTTATGGAGAAGAGAACCTTTCAGCTAGTTCATGCTGCTTCAATGACAGGCAGCATAAAATATCAGCAGGTTTCCTGGTCCTGGTGGTGTGTTTTTTTTTCCTGAAACACTAGGGCTTCTCGGAGTAAAGCACCCAGTAAACCTGGGACAGGTACAGGGAGAAGCTGCCCCAGATAGGAAAGATGAGTCAGATGTGTGGCTTCTCACGTCCTCAGCTTAACATACAAGTCTCTTCTTATAGGCAAACAGGGGAGAGAGCTGTTAGTTAAAGGTGTGGTCCACTAAACAAAATTACATAACACTGGAGCCAGATTGGGCAAAAAAAGGAAGAAGCGATACTTACCTGCCCACTTCTGCTGCTGCTCCAGATCTTGCTGTCGATCCACTCCTCTTGACTTCAAGGTTCTTGTCCCAACACAGTGGAGAGGTGTGCTTCATTCACTCAGAATAGACCATGATCTTCAAGCCTCTCCAGTGTGTCGGGACAAGAGCTCAGAAGTGAAGAGAAGCGGTCGCCGGTGAGCTCCAGAGCAGCAGTGGGGGAAAGGTAGGTATCTGTTTGTTTGGCTCACCCTGGCCCCAGTATCATGTAATTTATTTTTTGTGGACAACCCCTTTAACCTCAGCTGGGGGAGAAGCCGAATATCGGACTCATGTCCTCAGTCATGTTTCTTGACAGCTTTTTTGAGTGTTTTATTCTGAAACACCGTAGGACTCCGGAGACAAGTGCACATAACTGTAAAAAAAAAACTACATTGTTTTGCACAGATATTTTATCTAGCACTGTCCTATGTCAGTATTCACTGTGATTTTGGAATTCCATTTACAAACAAGGGAAATTGGGATGGCACTGTTCACTGTCATAGTCAAATCAATGAATCTGTTAAAACAAAGGTTCTCACACATTCAGCTCGGACAATTAATACATTTTTTTTTTAGACGTATCCAATACTCAGTATCCTGAATGCCACCAAAATAGATATTTAGCCACAATGTACTCGTGGTTTAAACATAGGCTGTAATAGACCTTTCTATGGTTGGTCTGCTCTACAGCAGAATGCATTTTGTTTTTGAGATAGAATATCGTAGACTACTAATTAATGTAGCGCCACCACAGGAGAAATGATGCATTACACTGTGCTCAGTAAAATTACTGGGCTGTTTTTTTTAATGCACAGGTGTGCTGAGTCCTTTCAGAGTAAAACACGCTTTTGGTAGCCTTTCCTCACTTCGGCTACCAGATAAAAATCCTGAATAGTCTTAACCCTTTCTCTGGGATTGTAATGGTTTTTAATAAGTTTACTTGCTTCTGGTCCCCCAATTTTGGTGTCACTTCTGGTCCAATTATAAGAAAAGAAGCAGCATCCAAAACATGATAGTGTCAACAATGGATCAAGCCATCTTTATTGCTCCCAAAAAAAGTGCAACGTTTCAACTGACACAGCAGTCTTTAACCAGCATGCTTCTTTTTTTATTTTTGGAGCTATGTATTGCCCCATGGATTCGGGGGTTTGAAACTTTGCACCCTACTTCCTTTTCTCTGAGTTTGGGGTACAGTGCTGCTGATTTTTGTTATATACTTCTGGTCCAACGTAACATAAGAAACCCTGATGAGATGTTGGACCAAAAGTGACATCAGGTGGCAGTGATGCCAGAGTGAAAGCATTGCAGGACTGGAAGTAATGGGAAACGGGTAAATTAAACTATTAAAAACCAGTAAAAAGAATCCCAAACAAAACCTTATTTAGGGTTAGGAATACAGATGATCTTTTGGCAAATATTGCCCAAAATTTACTGCGGTTAACTCGAGTTAAGTGCATGGATTTGGGTTGAATTTAATTTTGGCCAATTTTGAGTCTTTTAATTTGGAATGACCTAAAAAAATTGCCTAACAGTGGGTTTTCTAAAACAGACAATTTCTTCAATTATATAAAAACATTTTCATACTATTCAAATACAGTATTGCAGTAGTATTATTGATTTTATATATTTCTTACCTTTTATTTTATTCATCTCTTATATAAAACATCTTGAATTGCAGAACATATCGAATGATTTTTTAAAGTTCCCATTAAGAGTTAAAAAAAAGAAATAGAAGAAGTCAGTAAATGAAAACTTTATGTGATCGCTGCTTTCTAAGTACTGAAAATCATATTCACAACTATTAACAGATAAATGTTAATGCAGAGCAGGGTTCGATAAAATATGAAATGTCTAATGCAGGCTGTGTTTTAGGGGAATGGTATTAAGGGGACAAGTCAGATGTTACACTGCCGCCTAGTGGAGGACTTCACTGACCAAATAACTGTGTATGCAAGAGATAGGTGGGAAGCAGGTTTCTCCAGCCATGTCCTTTGTAAGGATTACAATAGTTGTAGTAACGCTATATTATGTTTTCCTGCAACACAAAGAATCTTATCTCTATGGCAATGTTCAGAAATCACAATACAGTCATGACAATTAGAAATTAGGCCCCCAGGCAAAAATGTTCTATGTACTTTTCCAGTGCAGCAGAATTGCCTGAAAGTGAACCCTTCAAGAACAAGCTATATTAGAGTTTATATTTTATTTTTCTATATACTTTGTGTCTATCTTCTACACATATACTGTATCTCTATAAGTGTGTAAATATACTAGATAGATAAATAGATAGATAGATAGATAGATAGATAGATAGATAGATAGAAATAAGATAGATAGATATGAGATAGATAGATAGATAAATAGATAGATAAATAAATCGATAGATAAATAAATAAATAGATAGATATGAGATAGATAGATAGATAGATAGATAGATAGATAGATAGATAGATAGATAGATAAATATAGATAGATAGATACCCTGTTTCCCCGAAAATAAGACATCCTCGAAAATAAGACATAGTGCATTTTTTTTTTATGAAATTCAGAGTTTGGCGGCTTATGCTAATGTTTGTGATGAAATCACTACAGTATATTAATACATGTTGATGTTTTGTTCAACAATAAATCCCCTAAAAATAAGTCTTAGCTCGTCTTTAGGAACAAAAATTAATATAAGACACTGTCTTATTTTCGGGGAAACAGGGTAGATAGATAGATATGAGATAGATAGATAGACATACACACACAATATCTCACAATAGTGAGTACACCCCACACATTTTTGTAAGTATTGTATTATTTCTTTTCATGGGACAACACTGAGGATATGACACTTTGATACAATGTAAAGTAGTCAGTGTACAGCTTGTATAAGGCCTCGTTCACACGGCTTATTTCAGAACGTATTTACAACGGATTTCCGATGTAAATCCGTTCTGAAATCAGTTGAAAATCAGTTGCAAATACGTGCCACTAAGTGTGGCACGTATTTGTAACTGATTTCCCGACGGATTCACCATCTACAATCATTGTAGGTGGTGAATCCGTCCGGAAATAATTGACATGTGAATTGTTTTTCCGTCCGGATTGCCGTCGTCAATCCGCGGCGGCAATCCGGAACGGAACTACGCGTCGTGTGAACGACGAGCCGTATTTTCTATTGAAATCAATAGAAAATAGGCTGTGACTTATTTCGGACGGATTTGCCGACGGATTGACGATCGTCAATCCGTCGGCAAATACGCGGCTAAATAAGCCGTGTGAACGAGGCCTAACAGTGTAAATTTGGTGTGCCCTCAAAATAACATAACACACCCATCAATGTCTAAATCGCTGGTAACAAGAGAGTATGCTAATCACTGCTGTTGAACTATGCACAGCCAGACCAGGCCCCCTGGGCCACATGTATGAAACTGTTTAGGTCTAAAACTCACTCTTTTGCCCATAGGTTCCTATGGGCAAAAAAGTGAGTTTTAGACCTAAACAGGTTCATACATGTGGCCCAGGATGCATAAATCTGAACCTGCTTTTGGCTCAATGAAACAGCATAGTGAGACAACCTCTTTAACCATAGATTTAGACCACCTCTGGCAATGTAGGCCAGCTCTTGGAGTTGAAAATTGGTAATCCAGTTGGCTGCTTATAGAAACATGTATGTCTACCTCCACATTCCATTTTACACAAGATGTTGAATTACTTTGTATGTTTCTGTACATATTGTGTACTGATCCATTATTTAGAGCATGTTTTATACTTAGGAGCTGCTTTCACAATTCTGCAGTCTTCTCAAATAAAATCTCCTTGCACCCCCTGCTTTATCAGCTTCTGTAGGAAAGTTTGCATTATGGAAATTGTCTTCTTTCCACCAGATACTGCACAGGAACAGTGAAAGGGGTGTTCAAGGACCAATCAATGCTCGTTCATCCGTCGGGGTAGAAGTAAAAATAGAAGAGAAGACTCCTATTTACCCCTCAAATGTTTTCGTTCACTCCCGGCTGCAGGTTTGTTCATCCCGGCTAAAGCAGTGGACGTTCATCATTCATATGAGAGCTGCAGCTAAATACAGGCCAGAGAGGTCACGTGCAGGGGACGTTGTGGCCTGTGATTGGCTGCACCTGTCACATGATCAATAAGGGCCACATGTATGTAAACTGTCTAGGTCTAAAACTCACTTTGTTGCCCATAGCAACCAATCAAAGCGCCCCTCTCATTTTACCAGAGCACTATACGAGATGAGAGGGGCGCTTTGATTGGTTGCTATGGACAACAAAGTGAGTTTTAGACCTAGACAGTTTTCATACATGTGGTCCTAAATGTTCACTGCTTCAGCCAGGATGAACGTCTGTTCAGTAGCCAGGAGTGGACGGGAGCATCCTAGAGGTACATATGAATCTTCTCTTCTATTTCTACTTCTACATCTAGATTGTAAGCTCTTAATAGATTGTAAGCTCTTGCGAGCAGGGCCCTCACACCTCGTGTCTCATTTGTCAGTAGCTTTTTTATAATGTAATGTCTGGTTTGTCTGTGCTTATTCCCTCTATATTGTAAAGTGCTGCGGAATATGTTGGCGCTATATAAATAAAGATTATTATTTATTATTATTCTACCCCAATGGACAAACTAACAATGATTGGTTCCGGAACACCCTTTCAACTAGAAATAGTTAACCATTCCATTGCATAACAGGAGCTCATGTAATGTCTAATGACAACCAGCAAATCTTTTTATGCAGAGTCATGCAGCCTATAACTCAAGATCAGATAAGTAATGTCATTACAAAGGGACTCAACTGTTTATGTAGATTGACCCAACACTATAAGCAAACTTTAAACTGTTGGTCCAACAGAAATATACCATAAAGTTTATCTCAATAAGGTGAATCTACTCATATCAAAGAATATCAATATCAGAGAAAAATGCTTTCTAGTGACAAAACATGATGTTTCGGTCTCAGTGGATCTTAGTTGGCTCCTAAATTTCTTACACGGCTACAGCCTGTTTTTCTATATTCCCCGACTTCACCACTTGTTGACGTATATGAATGAGGTCCACTGAGACCGAAATGGCATGTTTTGTCACTAGAAAGCTTTTTTTTCTGTGAATGGAGCACACTGGATTTGTAAATAAAATTTCACTTTGCATTTGAATCTATGAAGTGTCGCTGATATTCTTTCAATATTTATACAGGACTTTCTAACCATCAACTGGCACCATAATATTGAAACTTACCAGTGAGTGCCGCCCAAACACAAACTTCTATTAATATGCCCTATTGGAACATATGGATGTCAGAACTGTTCTAGCCTATAAGCTATAGCAGAGAGCTGCTGCGAAGAAAGAGCAACTCTTACTCAGCTTAGGTGAATTTGCATGGGTATCATGCATTGTTAGATTGGGGTGCCTGGGGCCCACCAATGAAGTTGATTCATGGAGTCCCCCAATAGAGTTGATTCATTGGGGCCCCTAAGGGAGTTGATTCATCGGGTCCACCAAAAGAGTTGAGCATATTGAAGCATATGGATGTCATAGATGTCATAGAATGGGGTCCTACTGACATAGCCTATAAGCTATAGCAGAGAGCTGCTAAGAAAGAGCAACTCTTACTCAGCTTGGGTTAATTTGCATGGGTATCATGCATTGTTGGATTTGGGTGCCTGGGACCACCAGTGAAGTTGAATCATGGAGTCCACTAATAGGGTTGATTAATTGGGGCCCCTAATGGAGTTGGTTCATGGGTTCCATCAATAGAATTTGATTAATTGGGGCCCACCAGTGGAGTTGATGCTTGAGGCCCACCTTTTGGCAACTGTACATGCTTCTTCCACTTGTTTTTTGTCTCTTTTTCTCAGACTTTCTCCCTGAAAATCAGCCCAGGGGCCCACCATGTCCAGAGTCCATCCTGCTACCCTGTGACCCAGTCTGAGCCTGGTGTAATATAATCCTACAGTTCCTCTATAGTGGGCACAGCGGAAAATATACGTGGCCACCAGAATTTTTCTAAATCCAAACCAACATCCATTTTCAGATTGATTCTAGTAGCTTTATTTTTGGTGTTACCCAAAGTCTTAATAGGGAAAACAACACTAGTAATGATCAGTAAGTAATGGTGTTATGTAACTGGGTCTTAACTATTTAATAATAAGAAATTTATCAAATCATATGAGTCAGATAGTAGCATTAATGTGGGCAAGAAAGAATAAACCATTGGGGACTCATAAACTTGGTCAATGAAAGCATCTGAAAGTATTAATGTTTAATTTACATAGCTTTAGGGAAGCACTGAGATGTCCTCATTAGCATGTATGAAAGCTTTGTGGTGTTCTGCACTAAATACTTTTACAATGAAAGAGGTTACAGGGCTTGTCTCGTTAATACCACCATTGTCCCTATCAAGATCAAAAAAGAGATCTCATTCTCTGGATTCCATCTAGTAGCCATAGCTGAGAGTGCTGCCACCAGTTTCTTTGGACAACATATAGATGAAGTACATTTTTACTGGACTGTGATATCATGGCCTTTATTGTTATCTGCCATTGAAAAGCACTGAAAAAATGAAGATAATATATCATGGTGATGTCATATCTGTATATTATAGGTTTGCTGCAACTGTATAACCTGATGAAATAACATGCCTCCTGTAGCGGCCACTATGGTTTTAGATTTCAGACCCATGCCTAAGCAAAGAAGCTGTGTCTCCCAGAGTCCCATTGACTAGCAACGCAGCTGGTTTAATCACTGGAGGTATCCATTAATGCTAATGGTAAATTGGAGTTAAATGCTTTTTTATTTTTATAACTTTTACATGGTGCCGAAGTCTGGAGAGACCTCCAATATTCTTAAGAATTTATAGTAGGAGGTGCATAATGCCTAATAAGCAACGTGAGTTAGAGCAGAACCTCTTTATAAAGTGGTAGAGGTAACTTTATTTCACTAATTGGTTGATATTGGCACTGTCATCCCCTTCAATAAGAGATTCTTCAGCAGCTGGGATGTGAGGCCACCGAAGAATCAGGAGCTTTATGCCAGTCACTGAGATTGACATTAAATTCCTTTTGAATGGGCTGGGAATGGAAAAAGCCAAAGAAAAGAAGGTGTAATAGAGGAGATGAACATTATTGATATCTATTCCTCTTTGAAGTCTGGTTTGCCACACAGAGGTTCAAATTAACATCTAGAACCATATGTTTCACCTATGTCTTATTTTTCTTTCACCTTCTTTCTTCTTCTCCTCTTTTTTCTTCTTTTTCCTTCATCTTCTCCTTCTTTCTTTTCCAGTTCCCTCTTTATTCAGCTTCTCTTTGCTCATGAGTCAGGTCTCCCAAAACCTCTATTAATATGTCCTCCCAATTGCTGTGTTTTAATCGGTATCTAAAACAGAGGTGTAGATTAGAGGTTAATTTTTTTTTTATTTTTTTTTTATAAGGGATCCCATATTTTATGTGTTCTCATGTGCAAACGATTATAAAGTAAGTCATAAGTTACTGAATACTACAGTTCCTGTACCTAAAAATGATATGCCCCAACAACAGGCAATATGACGAAAAGCCTTGATAGCCGTGGCACACAAGGGGTTAAATGATCAGGGTTTGTAATGGTTTGTGATGATATGCCTAAATAAAACTGACACTTTATGGTGGTGAATACCCAGTGTTCAGTTTTTATTCTTTTGGGGCATGTTTTTCATACATTAGTGCTGGTATTTATCTCATACAGCTTTTAGCTTGAATTTGTAATGGGAGTGCAGCCAGGGACAAAGAGCTGTAGAGATAGCAGTTGCCTCCAATCCTAGTCCATTTAGTGATACCAAATCTATTTTGCCACACGTATGCTGTAATATTTCCATACTGACATAGTAGGTGGGGCCCGGTTACTGTTATGAAATGAGGATACAATTACCGTATTAGTACATTCACACAATGTTTTTTGATGCATAATCCTCCCCAAAAAAGCATTAGAAATGACAGTAATTGATTCCAATATAAAATTAGCATCATCGTTCAGACGACGCTGATTTTACTTGCTTATTTTCGGCAAGTTAAATAATCGCGTCAATTTTTTGAGGGATTTTACACACTGCCCGGTACTGATTATAGGAGGCAAAAAAATCTGCCTCAGAAATTTAACGTCATCCCAATTTTCCTTGTTTGTGAATGGAATTCCAAAATCACAGTAAATACAGACATAGGACAGTGCAAGATAAAATATATCTTTACAAAACAATGTAATTTTTTTGTACAGTTATGTGCACTTGTCTGTGAAATCCTATTTTGTTTCAGAATAAAACACTCAATAAAGCTGGATAAGGAACGGGAGGATGGAGGACATGAGTTTGATATTTGGCTTCTCCCCCAGCTGAGGTTAAAGGGGTTGTCTATTAAAATAATTACATGATACTGGGGCTAGTGTGGACTCTTTTCTGGCTGCAAACTGCCAGATTTAAGCATTAAATGCTCTGAAACTATAGCATCTTACAGAATAAGGGACACAGCGCTGGAAACAGCAGGTCTGTCACTAGCTCGTGCTGTCCTTAGCAAAGGGGGCATCACCTATGTGGCAGATTCTCCTTAAAACTTAACTTTTAAAATAAATTCACAGAAAACCCTAAAGTATAAATGAATTTAAAAACATGCACACAAACATAGTTGCATAAAACTGATTGGCTGTGTTCAGGTTTTTAAACTGTTTTATGTGAATTTATATTAAAAGTTATGTTTTAAGGATCAGTCCAATATTTCTTGTGTTTGTGCTGAGTTTAGGTATCTAGAGGTCTCACGACTGCTTTCACCTTGTTTTTTTAATGTTAATTTAATTCTAAGTATAAAGCAGAATAAATCCTAGCAGGACTTCTAGAAGACAAAGTGAGCTTATCCCAACCACATACAGTGATTAACAGAATTCCCAGTATCGTGTCTGCACAGGCCAAACCAGAGGCGTAACTTGAAGCTCCTGGGCCCTAGTGCAAAAAGTGAAATGTGCCCCCCAACTACCATGTGCCACTTAGAATGCTGTTATCTTCCTATGTGGCAGGAGGGCTTTTGGGCCCCCTCAGACTACAGGGCCCGGTAGCGACCGCTACTTCTGCACCCCCTATAGCTACGCCCCTTGGCCAATCTATCAATAACTGTAAGTGGGCAGGATAAGCAGGAGTCTCCCTATCTCTTCTAAGAGTCCTGTTAGAATTGCCCCACTTCAAAATCAGGACCAAGGGCCACCACTTACCATGTTCCATCTCTAATACTGGTGTCTTCTGTCTGGTGTGGCAGATAGGCCTTTGGACCGCCTCAACCTCAAGGACCCAGAAGTGACCCCTACCTCTGCACCACCTATAGCTATGCCACTGGCATATCTTGTTCTTTAGTTAGCTTCCGTCCACACAGCATGGTTTCTTGGGTGGTTTTTCAGACGGTTTGCAGATTTAGAAACTGTCTGAAAACTGTTAAGAAACCATCCCCATAGACTTTAATAGGAAATCCATTCAGTAGTCAACACTGAACAGATTTTCAGCCGGACGGATTTTCAGCTGCCGGTGTCCTTAAAAACTTGGAGCATGCACAATCTTCTGCCCGGTTTTCAGGCGGAAGGTGTGAAATTCAATAGTTATGGGGAAAGGGCGAATCCACAAACTGTGGACAGAACCGTCCCCCAAAACCATCAAAAGATGATAAAACACCCGCCGGATTCTGAAATAGAATCTGACCATCATTTTGCATATGCAGTGTGGCCGTACCCTCATGGTGCCTATATTACTTTTTAACTATAGAAGCATGTGATATAAAATTCTGTACAAATTCTGTATATGATTATTTAGCATACTGATTTCAGAACAGGAATGCACGGAAGGTTTTAAGACACCAATGTAGAAATTGTAAGAAACTCCAGCTTCCTTTAAAATCATATCTTTATTATATTAAGGTGCCTAGGAGGTTACTACAGCCAGCACAATACCATGGCACTGTTTACCTATAGAATTATTCTGTGTAAAATGCTGAGCAGCTTTGTAAATACATTATACAGTATCACCGTAGCGCAGATGGTAATATAGTCCAGGGCTGCTACTATTATACTCAATGATGCATTGTAACCACTTGCAGTATTAGTCTCTAGTAATAGGACAATATAATATGATAGAGCAATATAATAAACTAAACATAGTAATCAATCCACGTAAATCGAAACAGAAGAACCTGCATTTACAAATGTGTCCGGCAAATACAAATACGTAGCACATCTGTACTTGCTTAGCACTCTAACAGCCAGGTGGTTAAGAATATAAAAAGTATATATGGGCGGATTAAGACCAGGCATTCCAATGTGAAATTAACTCTAGGTGAAACATTTGCCGTGTACATTTATTAGTGTTAATGTGTCAAGCACTTTTCTGAGGACACAGCAGCTGCTCACAACCACAGGAGTCACAGCGAATGCCTCGGCCCCCCTATAATCCAATACAATCAATAGAACAGTCCTTTCCTGGACTTAACAGGGGACAAATAAAAAGCTATCAGGACTCAGCACAGTAAAAATGTTAACAATGTATCTCAATAATCTTCTATCTCATACAAATGCAACTTAAAATGAGTCAGATTTAAGGAACAGAGAATTTGATGTATTAATAATTTAATCATCATAAAATTTGAAACATACACAGAATTTATTTCACCTTGCCAATTTCATCTTTTTACATTTAACTTACATTGGTTGAGTATGAGGCTTTGCTAAATGTTTAAAGAGGCACTATGCCCATAAAAATAAGGCAGACACAAAGGAATTTAATACTGAAAAATTGCCCTTTGTTTCTCTTTAATAAAATATTGCTTCTTAACCGTTTAATCCTACTTGCCCACGGGGAGGGGAATATTGATGTCATTCTAATGATTAGATAGATAGATAGATAGATAGATAGATAGATGGATGGAGAGATAGATCGGTGAGAGATAAATAGATAGGCAGAAATGTGATAAAGAGAAAGATAGATAAATAGACATTTATGTGATAGAGATATAGATATATATGTGATAGATCGATAGATAGATAAATAGATAGATAGAAAAAATAGATTTTGAGCAACTCAGATATGTGTTAGCTAGAGCTAAAGAGATAGATGGATAGATAAGAAAGCTATAGAAAGAAAGAAAGAAAAAGAAATATATAAATATCTATATATATATAGGTAGACAGACAGATAGATGAATAGATAGATATGTGATTTGATAGAAAGATTGATAGATGTGTGATAAATAGATAGATACATACTAGATACATACATACTGTAGCTACATAGATAGAAAAGAGATTTTGAGCAGCTCATAGATATGTTAGATACAGCTAGAATGATATAAATTATAAAGATAGATAAAAAATATAGATAAAAAAGTTATAGATAGATGCATATGTAAAAGACAGATAAATATGTACATAGAACATATAGATTTTGAGCAGCTCGTAGATGTTAGATATGGATAGATAGATTATCCCAGATAGATAGAGCTAGATAGATAGATAGATATATAGATAGACAGACAGACAGACAGATTATCTTAGATAGATAGATAGATACCGTAGATGGATAGATATAAAAGATTTTGAGCAATCCAATATAATAATGTACTGTTGTTTTGAAATTGGACAAAGTGTCGCTTGTGCAATGCACAATTTAAGAACTGAGTAAATACACTCACCGGCCACTTTATTAGGTACATTTGTCCAACTGCTCGTTAACACTTAATTTCTAATCAGCCAATCACTTTGGCGGCAACTCAGTGCTTTTTAGACATGGTCAAGACAATCTCCTGCAGTTCAAACGAGCCATCAAGTATGGGGAAGAAAGGTGATTTGAGTCCCTTTGAACGTGGCATGGTTGTTGGTGCCAGAACGGCTGGTCTGAGTATTTCAGAAACTGCTGATCTCTGGGATTTTCACGCACAACCATCTCTAGGGTTTACAGAGAAGGGTGAAAAAAGAAAAAACATTCCGTGAGCGGCAGTCCTGTGGGTGGAAATGCCTGTTGATGCCAGAGGTCAAAGGAGAATGGGCAGACTGGTTCGAGCTGATAGAAAGGCAACAGTGACTTTAAAATAGCCAACCGTTTACAACCAAGGTAGGCAGAAGAGCATCTCTGAACGCCCCGTACGGCGAAAATTTGAAAGGGAGATGGGCTACAGCAGCAGGGAAAATCAAAACCGGGTGCCACTCCTTTCAGCTAAGAACAGGAAAACTGAGGCTCCAATTTGCCCAAGCTCATCGAAATTGGACAGTAGAAGATTGGAAAAAAACGTTGCCTGGTTGATGAGTCTCGATTTCTGCTGCGACTTCGGATGGTTTGGGTCAGAATTTGGCGTCAACAACATGAAAGCATGGATCCATCCTGCCTTGTATCAACGGTTCAGGCTGGTGGTGGTGGTGTCATGGTGTGGGGAATATTTTCTTGGCACTCTTTGGGCCCTTGGTACCAATTGGCATCGTTGCAACACCTTGTTGAATCTATGCCACGAAGAATTGAGGCAGTTCTGAAGGCAAAAAGGGGGTCCAACCGTTACTAGCATGGTTCCCTAATAAAGTGGCGGTTTGAGTGTATAATTAATATTGTAGAAGATGTAGGGCTCTTGCCAGTTATCTCTGCCCCTTCAGAGTTTGCACAATGCCTGTGACATGCTGTATGCTGCTGTGCAGGGAACAGTCTGCGTCTTGTTCACCATTTGGAAAGATCTGGATAACTATAGCATTTACCGTTTTCAATACAAGACATATAGTTATCCTTACCATGAGCTACGGGCAATTAAAATGCAAGCTTTGGCTTCTGAATCATGATTTTAAGGGGATGTTCACACTGCGTTTCTTAGATGCGTGTTTGGATCTGTATTTCAGACCAAAAACAGACCCAAATATGCATCTAACAATGTGCAGTGTGATTTACATTGCTTTCAATGTTAAACATGCATCGGTGTTCAGACGAGTGATCGCCAATGCGTATTTTACATGTGTCTTTGTGATGTGTCTTTCGGATCCTTTCAAAGAATTGACATGTTAATTCTTGATCTGTTTGATGCAGCAGATGCCCTATTTAAAACTCTAGGGCGGCGTTTCTGCTGCACAGAGAACGCATCCAAACAGGCAGCACACTTTGGGTGCGTGTCGGATACGTTTTAGGCAGTGCTTCGGATCTGAAAAACGTATTCAAAACGCCGTGTGAACATACTCTAACTACCCCTCTCTTAACCCCACACACACACATAAAACAAAAAAAAACTAAAAAAATGTAGAATTGCAGTTTACAGAAACTTCTCCCCGTCTGCGGTGAATTAATTGATAATAGTATTTGGGATGCCTGGCTTAAGCAAATGACAGCATTTAAAATATCTCTCCTTCCAGTGTGAAAAATGAAAAAAAAAAAAAAAAACCATCTACCTTGTTTTAAATACTAATAAGTATTATTAATTAGTTTGCAAAAAACTAGTTTAAACCCAAATATGCAAAGTTTTGAGATAATTAATAGGATCATTGGTTTGAAACATCTAGTCCAAAATGATTTCTGAAGGGCACATTATTCTAGGAGATAAAATAATTACATTTTGAGCAGTAGCACAAGGCGACTCAGTGTTCTGTGATTAGATCTTTTGTTTTTCCCTTTTTGTTTCGCGGGGTTTTTTTTCAGAAGTCCCCTGGGCTCTGAAAGGTTTTAAAAATCGAGCAGAAAAAAGTGAGATACTCGGAACTACTTTAGGGGACTGTAATCCCTTCATGATCCATGACGAAAATTTATGCCATGGGCGGTGATCATGCATCTATTTAGGAGACTTGAAGGACAACAGATTGATGTAGTCTTGCTTCCATTACAATTGCCAGGATCAAAGATTACTCACATCCTTGAAGCTAAACGGATTGTGCAACATCAGAAAGTATAGCTGCTTTCTTCGAGATTTGTGTCCCAACTGTTCATTTGTTTTATCCGGTCAGAGAGGTCAGGTTTATTAAATGGAATGGGGCTGACCTACAATACCACATGCAACCTGTGAGTACCTTTGGCACTGTTGTTGTAAGAAAGCAGATATGTCTTTCTATTTCTGATTTTATTTCTGTGATCATCTCAAGCATGGTCACAGCATTTTGCATGGGATGGAACCCTCTTGAAACAATGATCCTTGGAGATAACCTAAGGCAAACAAAGGTATTCAGGGCTGATTCTTGTAAATTTGTGGACATACTTGTGTTCATAAGGGTATACGTATGCCGCTGGTTTAAAAAAAAAATAAAGTGTAAATTAAAGAGGTTTTTTGAAACCCCAAAAAAAAATAAAATAAAAAAATCCTCAAATTTGCCTGCATCATTCATTTCTCGGTGATGTTTTCTGTGCCAGTTTATGCTTCTCCTATGCTGTACAGTATACAACTTCCCTTCTCTGTGGCAGAACAGCAGCATCCCCTGTTTGAAAGCTGTTTCCCTTTGTCCTACAAAGCTGTGCTTTTTCTATATTTCTTCTCAGGCTAAATTGCACTCTCCCCCCATTGACATATTGCGCCACTATCAATTAATCCCTGATCGCCCCTACTTTACTCTCACATTTTCTCTAGTAAAACTATTAAATAATGGCCAACCAAATAACACTGCTGCACAAAACCAGAATCCCAAGGCCAATATTACCAATAAATTCCACTAAGACTAAATACCTCCACACCATGACCACATATCACCAGCTCCATGGTGTGTGCTTGAAGAGGTGCACGGTGCAGAGGACGCATCATTAGAGATGCCTCTACATCAGAGAGAAGCAGCCTGGATCTTCAGATTGAATATATTGGTCCCTACAGGGTTACATGAGATACTGCATCAGCATCAATAACAGCAGATGACACAAGTATTCCGGGGAACTTAGGCTTTACTCACGGTAAATTTCTTGTGGACGTTACATAGTTATGAAGCAAGTCACATGTCACTTAGACACATTTTAGACTCTCTTTCTCTGGACTTGGCGACTTTCTCAACCCCCTTTCTGGTTGAGAGACCTAGTCCAGCTATGCAAGGTGCTGGCACTGGGGCTGACCTCTGTCCCAGCCCAGCGGTAAAAGGTGCTGACATCTGGCGACACAGGACATACTTGTCCACTCAATAAGTCCCTTGACTTTTCCGGCAGTCCCCCAAACTGCCCACCTGTAATTCTGGGTTGTCTGACTCTCTTCAAGGTCCACTCTGTCTGGATCTCCACATTCTCTGTGTCAGTGCCTGCTCAATCTCAGGTAGAGCAGTGAGTCAGGCTGCTCTCTCCTGCCTCGGCCTGCCCTGTCTATTGGCGCCTGGATAGACAGGGGTCCCCTTAACTTGCTGCTTTCAACTAGAACTATATACACCAAACATACTTATACTCCTAACTACTAAGGGGCTGACAGCCTCTCTCCTCTAACTGCCTGACCTCCAGCTTCGCCCCCTTCAGCTCTCCTGATTGGCTGCTCACCTTAAGGCTATGTTCACACGATGTACTGCGGCGCGTTCAGTATGCATACATCCTGTCTTTCGGGAGCTCGCGCTAATACATGCGTAAACCCGCGGCGTGGGGGGAGCGGCAGCCCGCTGGCCCCATTGGCATTCATTACTCGCGGCACGCATTTGCTGCTAATAATTGAGATGTCACTTATCTCCCTGTGCGTACAATACGATCGTACAATACAATACATTCTCTATGAGAACTATGGATTACCGTAATTTTGGCGCGCATCTCACCCGTATTAGAGCGCAAATAATGCGCCCTGAAATTACTCATTGTGAACATACCCTAAGGCTATGTTCACATGTCTTAAATGGGACGTACCTCCCAGTCATTATGGTAATCCACAGTTCTCATCGAGAACTATGGATTACGTCTCCTCTCCCCGCTCCCACAATACGGTGAGTGGGGAGAGAAGTGACATGTCAATTATTCACGGCATATATGCGGCAAGAATAATGAATGTCTATGGGGCCGGCGGGCTGCCACCCCTGTACACACAGCATAATTGCGGGGCGAAATACATCCCGGCAACTACACCGTGTGAATGTAGCCTAACAGTCCCAACTGTCACTCTGACTGACTCTCAACTGGCAACTCTAAGGCTATGTTCACACAGCTTAATTGCAGGACGTATTTCGCCCTGCAATTTCGCCGTGTGTACAGGGGCGGGGGGGCAGCAGCCCGCCGGCCCCATAGACATGCATTTTTCTTGGCGCGTATACGCCATGAATAATTGACATGTCACTTCTCTCCCCGCTCGCCGTATTGTTCTCCATGAGAACTGTGGATCACCGTAATGACTGTGATGTATTTCAGCCCATAATTTGCGCCGTACTGCGCAAATTACGGGCTGAAATACGTCCCAGAATAAGCCGTGTGAACATAGCCTAACTGTCACCAACTGCAGCCTCCCCCTCTGCGCAAGCTGGCCCCCTTCTTCTCAGCCCAGCTCCTCCCCTCGAGCTTGCCATTCTGCTCCCTGGTTTCCCATGGAAACCCACTACGGTCAACATCCCAACACAAGTATAACCCCTTACAGGTCCATGGTCTTTGGGGAACGAGAAGTGGATGAAGAAAGCCCTCGGGTAACTTCCTGGGCACCTTCGTCCTAACCCATGCTTCACAGGGCGACACAAATTCATGGACATCCCGAGACCACAGCGGCCACCATTAAGACCTCTCCAACAGGTATTTAGTACCAGCAATACTGGGATGTCCTGCTAATACAGAGCAGTGAATCTCCTCAAGTACCTGCAGGCGAAAATTGGGGGCACAAACAATCTATCCGCAGGAGTGTTATTAGATGCCAGATCTTGAGAATTGGCAATAAAAGTATTCATGAGGAGTGTTGAGCGATTTTGATCGACACAGGTGAAATCGGCAAGGTATGTATGGTGATCGAAATTTTCAGATCATGGGATAATTAAGGTTAAAATCTGTGCATACTTTTAAAGATCCTGTCTTTTTGGCGGCCAGAAATCAATTACAAAAGAGCAGGGTGGGTGTGTGTGCACTCATGAGGGGAGTGATGGTTGCGTTTGGCTGGAAAAATCACAGACTGTTTTAACATAGAGCAGCCCTTCCCTGTTCACCCTTTGTCTCTCAGCTTCATAGGAATAGGCTTTGCCTCTCCCCTGGGCCCCAAACAGCTCAGTGAAATTGCTATTTCGCACAGAAAAAACCTCTACTATTAGCTGTGATCCTTCCAATTTAGTTAGATTAGGATTTAAAGTTTTTTATGTAGTAGTAGAAAATTTTAAAGCAGCATCTACCGCTGTAATTACGGGGGGAGCGGGGGGGGGGGGGCCCGGGGCAACACAGACAAGCTCATCTAAAAGAACACGGGAAAAAAGTTCCCCAAGATTTTGTGTAGACATTGTAGGAATATTTTATTATTAACAGTTTGCTATTAAATTTTTCCTGGAATTTTGGCAGCCTGAACTTATATTAGGATAAAATCTTTTCTAGTAACTGCAGGCTCTTTGTTAGGTGCAAAACTCCACTTTTTATCAGTATACATTTCGATGGGTGTTAATTTTCAATTTTACCCATTCCACCTGTTTTGATATTTTCCACCTTGCATTAAATTCAATCCAGAAATCTTGTGTAGCACAGGTTGTTTGTTGAAAAAAATACCGTTTTTATTAGACAAAAAACATAACAAATATTTTTTTTGACTTTTGCGCCCCCAGCTTTGTTCTTTTGACGCGGCACCCACGTAAATCTTAAAACATCAATTCTTAGTCACCAAGGTAAATTGAAAGGTGCAAAAAATACCGTGTATTATACGAAAACAAAACAATACGTGTTTTTTGACTTTTTGCGCCCCCCAGCTTTGTTCTTTGACGCAGCACCACGAAAATCGTAAAACAGCAATTCTTAGTCACCACAGGTAATTAAAGGGGTTAAAAAATACGGTTTATACGAAAAATAAAGATAGTTTTTTTTTTAAACATTTGCCCCCCAGTTTTGTTCATTGCGCAGAATCCAAAAATCTTAAACAGCAATTCTATAGTCACCACATTTGAATTGAAAGGTGCAAAAATACCGTGTATTATACGAAAACATAACAAATATGTGTTTTTTGCACTTTTGCCCAGTCCAGATTTGTTAATAGACACCTTGCAGTTAAATTTGAATCCAGCAATTTTGTTTTGTTTAGACGGATTTGGAATAGCTGTATTTGCCGTTTTTTAAAAGAGATTTTCCAAACTTTTCCATACCTTTAAAATTTTTATATTTTAAACAGGGAGCGAAATCGGGGGTGGTAAGCGAGCAAAGAGGGGGGAGCACATGGAGGTAGAGGTACGAGGAAGGTGTCGTCCGGCGGCGACAACACGCATGCCAGCGGATCGTCATTTGACGGGCCGTCGGGCCTGGCATCGCGGGGTCGGGGCCGTGAATTAATAACGAACATCGTCGCCAATCTGTCCTTCAGTGGTTAATGCAACCTGCATCAAGCAGTCTTCCCTCCTCTCCTCCCAGTCAGGGCCCACAAATGTCGTCACAGCATCATCAGCACCCGTCCAAATAAGCACCCCCAAATGTCAACTCGTGTACCCACCACTGGGGAAAATCCATTGTCTGAAGACCCTCTGATGCAAAATGCGGTTTGGGGTCAAAAGGGATTTTAAAAAGTAAAAGGGGGAGATTTAGTCTGCTCTGACGCCCTTTACTGATCCCATCAGAGGAGGTGAAGGAAGCTTGTAAAATCGGCAAAAACCCCCGGGCGTCGGCAACCCTTGCAGTGCCCTTGCTTGTAGCCGCAGCTTCTGGATGCAGAAAGTCGGGAAACCAAGTCCCCTGTGTTGATATGATGATATGACGACATTGCGGACCCCATCCGGGTTTTTTCCCGCAGAATTTGCTTGCGAGCGCTTCATATGGCGAGGGGGAAAAACGATGGGGTAGTGTCAATGGGGTCCCCCAAAAAAGGGAGAGGGCGGTCGCAGAAGTCCGCTGATATGATTCCGCCACCCAGGTCAGGCAAATCCCGCTCCTCGCTTTCGCCGTCAAAAGGTCCAGGCCCTCTCAACCCGGGGCCTTCTTTGAGCAAGCCTCTGATTCACCAGCGATGCATATCCCGCCTTTCCCGTAAACGCAAAAGTAGAGGCAAGAACCTTAAGTGGTTAACCACCAAATATTAGTCACAGCAGCGAATGCATGGTTGAAATGGGGGGAACACTTGGAAAAAAAAGGCCAGGCCGACGCCGGGGCCTCCACCACTGTCACACCCTCGTCTCCGCCCCCTCCCCACCAAAAGCGTTCCTCGCTGCCCATGTCTCTCAGAATCATGCAGGGTCACCCTCCCTTCACTCCACCGTCCCCCGGTACCACCAGCACCACCAAAACCCCATCCTCCCCCTTCCCTTCCCCAGTTTGACGCCCTGACACCGTACAGCGGCCAGTCTAGCACCAGCCTTCTGCCCTTCCTTTTGGGGAGAAGAAACACTTTAACCCAAACCACCCAAAAACCCCAAAAGCCTAATGTCGGTTTGCCAGGCTTTTGGCCTTGGAAATGTTCCCTTTTCCGTCGGGTGGACACAGAGGGGTTTTCCACCACTCATGGCCCTCGCCTCCCCCCAAATACCAATGCCGAGCGGGTTTTTTCTTTGCCAGAAAAGCCGTCCCTGCCGGGCCACCCATTTTGCCCATCTAAAATTTAAAGGCGTTGTCTGCATCTGTGTCCGGAAAAAAAGTCCATCTCACCACCGACAAATGGATAGAAGAAAGGTCAAGGCCGCTTTCCTGTGAAAGTCACTGGGTGAGGGGGGAGGGTCTCGGGGGGTCCCGGGGGCTTCAGGCTCGGCGCACACTCTTAAAAAACCGCAGGGATGGTGCAGGGTTTCCCCCCCAAGGCCCTTGGGGGATCACGTGCCCAGAGACCCAGGCCGTGTTAAAATTAAATCTGCCTTGGGACGTCCACAACGGTAGGGCTATGGAGGCTCCCCGCAACGAGACCGAGCGCGGGCGGGGTTTTCAGGAACCTTGTGCCAGGCAAGGTGGTGTGGATAAGGGGCAAAATCTGCTGGCCGCCCTTAAGATCGGTAGGCTGGAGCAATCCTTTGCCTGGCATGTCATGAACCTTGTCGTCCAAAATTTCTAAAGACTAGGTCTGGACTCCCTGGAAAAAGGTCGGGGTCTGAGTTCGCACTTCGCCGTTCGCCCCCTGCTTCGTCCCGCCTGGCGGTTGCAGCGTACCCGGGCCTCCGCGTCAACCACTCTTTTGCGTGGCAACACGCTGGAATTCCCCCTCCACATGCTCCCGCGATTGTGGGAGCACGCAATGCCTTACGCAGTACGAAGGACACATGGCCTACAACAGCGGTGCGGACCCCGGGGTGTTGAGCCAGAGAGTAGAGCAGGGGAAAGAGTCTGCACCACCTTTCCAGTTTTGAAAAAGCCCCAAAATGGTCAGTGCACATGCCCTTGTCAGATGAGCATTGTGGTGACTTAGTTCGGAACGATCGTTTTGGGCACCTGAAAAATCAGGTCCCGCCCGCGAGGAAGGGGGGGCGGGGCCAGATGCAGACCGGACCTTTCTCTCCTCAAAACCAAAGGCCCGACAGTTTCTCAATTTTATCGGTCTTCATTAGGGGGTGGTTAGGGTCCCGAGCTAGTGCATGGCGGCACCCCACTCTAGGGTGCATACTGAGGAAGTCAGGGCTGTGTTTTAAGCTGTGCCGGGGGAAGCGGAGGGGGGGAGGAGGTATTTCCCAGACACCGATCCCTCCCTTTGGAAAGAGGTTTTGGGGTGAATTTTAGGGGAGATGAGGAAAATGAGTTTGTAGTGCCCCTCAACCGAGGCTTGGGAACTCAAGGTCCATCTCTCACTGATGCTTGGAGCTCATTTCCCCAACATGATCCTCGCTTAAGGCCACAAAATGAACAATAGTTACTGGGGGGCCACCCTCCCGGATCCCGGGACAAAAAATAAAAACGAACTTCTTCCACCCACCCAAATGAGAGTAAAAAAGCGGAAATTTGGAGCCTTGTATTGATCAAACGGAGAATCTGTTGCTTGCTTAGTTTTCAATTCACGGTGGGCTGCAGCAGTAGAGTGCCAAATAGCCGTATGGGACAGCGGCAGCGAGGGAAGGGTTGGCAGAGCCCCAAGGGTGACCTTGGCAACTTTATTTCCCCTCACCAAAGCATGCAATGCAGGGCCCCACATACAAAAAACCCCAGGACCGTTTAAAATCAGGTCACGACTATCTGGTCTCAACACCGTTTTTTGTATGTGTTCCGGGGGCCCCAAAAGACTTTTTGGGATCTAAAATGGACGAAAGGCCCGAGCGGCTCCCAGCCATAGAGGTGTTGTCCTCCCAGCAGCCACGTCAATCTGAGCGGACCTTCAGCAAGCCGGAGGAGTCATTACAGACAAACGCATCCGGTTTCACAGATAATTGGATCGTTTGACTTTCATCAAAATGAATCAGGGGTGGATCTTGATGATGTTGTGGCCCCAATTGCCGAGGTCACCGATTAGTTTCTGGTCTACTTCACATTCCTCCAAACGAAATGGTCCCTTGAAAAACTTATTTTTAAAATGGGTAATTTCTTACTGCAATTTTTATTCTCAATTCCCAAAGTTTATTTTTTCTGGTTTTGCTGTGAGAGATAAAAACACCAAGGTTTCATGACAAAAAAACCTATTCCATTTTCTCACTTATCTTTTAAAAAATTTTCACATTTTTCAAGGTTTTGGGGGCATGTTGCTCACAAATTTTTAACAGTGGCTGGAAGTCATATTTATAATTTTTTGGGGTCATGTTGTGTGAGATAAGCAATAAAATGGCCTTTGGAAAAAGAAATGTGGCTTCTAATGGCATTTCTCCTTCACAATTTTTAACAGTGGATGGAAGTCTTTTTTTTAATTTTTTTTTGGGGCATGCTGCTTTGAAATGCAGCAATACTACAGGTCTATTCTAAAAAAAAGTTGTTTCTAAAGCATTTGTTCTTCACAATGGTCAAGGGGTGGCTCAAAGGGGGATGGTGTGTCAGAAACAGGAATAGGGAGGCACTGTTAATGGAAACCCCAAAATTGCAAAAGACTTGTTTTTTCAAGATTTTAAATAGGCTATCAATCCCTTTATTGAGAAACCCATTTAATCAATTAAAAAGGAAACAAAGAATGGGGGATTCCCCCGTTTTAAAAAAGTTTTTTAGAAAATTTAAAGTATAAATAACTTGCATGTAAAAATACTGTTAAAAAAAAATTTCCCCTGAATTTACAAGGGGGTCAGGAAAACTTGACCAAAGTAGGGTTTTTCAGAGGGCATGGTATGGGGCACGGACAGAGAAAAAATATAGAGACCATTTCCTCCAGCACGTTGGTAAAATGAGAAAAAGAATGCCAAGATAAGGGGCACCCGGGGGGTAACAGGAGCGTTAACCACCCGTAATTTTCCAAGTGAAACTCAATTGGTCCACACTCATCGGAGGGGGAACGCACCCAGGATTGATGTTTATGAGGGGAAAGGTGGAGTTTCACACTTCCCCTTCCGCAAACCCGCTTAGCATGAAGTTTTCGTTGCTGCGTCATCAGGCATTTTAACCTGGTGTTAAGAGCGACGCCAGCCCCGGGCCCCACCGCACCCCCCTTAAACTCCCGGGCCCTGGGGGCTCTGGGCCCAGGGCAGGTATAGTCAATGTCCAGTGAAACTAAAATGGTGGTTGAAAAAACTCCTTTTTCCCGGCACTTTTAAAAACTGGGGGCTTACGGTTTGGGGGCCATGCCCCTGGCCCCGGACAGGTTAGTCAATGCCGGAAAATAAAATGGTGGTTGAAAGACTCCCTTTTTCCGGACTTTTTAAATGTGGGGGTCTGCAGGTTTGGGGCTCATTGTGGCCCCCGGACAGGGATAGTCAATGTCAGTGAAATAAATGGGGTTGAAAAGACTCCATTTTCCGGCACTTTTTAAAATTTGGGGGGCTGCAGGTTTGGGGCCATGCTGTGGCCCGGACAGATATATCAAAGTAGTGAAACAAAAAAGGTGGTGAAAGATCCTTTTTTTCCGGGCCCTTTTTTTAAAAGTGAGGGGCATGCGGTTTTTGGGGGTCATGCTGTGGCCCAGGAAGGTATAGTCAAAGTCCAGTTAATAAAAAAGGTGGGTTTAAGGGGTCCTTTTTCCCCGGACTTTTTAAATGTGGGGGTCTGCAGGTTTGGGGCTCATGTACGTTCCAGGACGGGAAATTTAATTTCCAGTTCAAGTAAAATGATGGTTTTATTTTTTTTACTGCTTCTGGGACTTTTTAATTTTGGGGATGCGGTTTAAGGGTCTGCGTGGTACAAGACGGGATAGTGAATGGTGTTGTTTTTTTTCTGTGGTTTTTTAGCCTAAGTGTTGTGCCGAGATGTAGCAGGTTCCCTTTTACTGTTTTGGGGTTAATTCCACTTCTCCGCCCTTTTGGGTTAAAATGAAGGTGTTGTTGCTCTCCCCTAGACTTTAATGGTCATCGGGGTGATGATATCGAAAACCCTTTTCGATGGTGGCCGACATCGTATCATCGATGTCGATAGCCCAAAGTAATCGTCAACACTATTTTATGGGAAAGGCCATGATAACAACCCCGGGAGACAAGATTTTCTCAGGAACAACCTCGAGGGCATTGCTGGTCTAATAACTATGAGACAATGTGTCAGCCTTAACACTTTTGGTGCCAGGACGGCGTTAAGCAGTTGTATAGAAGGATTGCAGAACGATCCTGTTACACAGCTGCCAGGTGTTAGCGGCTAATTGTAGCTAACACCCAATGGTTACAGCACAGGGGGTGGCATCGCCGGCCCGCGCTGTTTAACCCTTTAGACGCCACAGCAAAGATTGCCGCGGCATCTAAATGAATGAAAAACCGTTCTTCACTCTGGTCGGAGTCTCCATATCGTGACTGTGGAGATCCGATGCCTGGAAATGGCAGCAGGAAGCCTTGTGAAGGCTCCCATCACTGCCATGTTCTCCTTTGCTACACTTCCAGCCCCAGGCAGGAAGTGGGGAAAACGCCATCTTGGTACAGCCTAATGCATTGTCTATGTGAAAGTGAAGCACCCTAGGGGGACTCAATGTTAAAGTAAAAAAAAAAAAAGTTTTTAAGTAAAAAAAAAAAAAAAAAAAATGAATTAAACGTTTAAATCACCCCCCTTTTGCCATTTACAAATAAAAAAAATATAATAATAAAAAAGTTACACATATTTGGTATCGCTGCGTCCGAAAAAGTCCAATCTATATAAATATAACATAATTCATCCCGTACGCTGAATACCAAAGAAGAAAAAAAAATCCAAAAGGTAATTTCATATCTTATAAAAATTGGAATAAAAGTGATCAAAAAAGTCGTATGCATTCCAAGCTGCTAGCAATAAAAAATACGCTTCAGCACGCAGAAAATGCACCCTCACTGACATCCGTATGTGTTAGTACAAAAAAGTTATTGGTCGCACAAAACGGCGCCGCGGCACAAATTTCAAATATAGAAAATGTTTGGAATTTTTTTACGCCAAATCATAACGGAAACCCTATATGTTTGATATTGCCAGATGTGTATCAACCTGTAGAATACGGAGAACACATAATTTTTACCGAAGATCGTCGCAAAAACAAAACTCCCGCAAACATGGCGCAAGTACGATTTTTTCACATTTTGCCCCACTTAGAATTTTTTTGCAGTTTCCCAGTATATTCTATGGTAATTAAATAATACCACTGGAAAGTACATCTTGTCCCGCAAAATAAAAGCCCTCATGTGCCTATGGAGGTGTAAAAATAAAAACATTATGGCTTTTGGAAGGCGAGGAGGAGAAAAATGAAGAGTAATATTTTTTCTCTTTGGAGGTGTTAAAGGGTTAAACAGATCAGGGAGGGGGTACTGATTCTTAAAGGGAATCTGTCGGCAATTTTTTTTTTACTTATTAAATCAAGACCCTGTTCCATATTCTTTTCCTTTCAGTCGTTTTTATTTCCTGATTGTAAATTTTACAATTCGGCCATCTATATATGATTGTGGGGAAGACATTCTTGCTTGCACTTCTTTAACAGCAGTCAGAGAGATACTTTACAGTAGCTTCATGCACATAGGAGCCTTAAGACAGATTCTGTCCCATAGACTTGTATAGTAGAGTTTTCACTGTGAAGGGAGGGGTGATGGGGAGCTGTGACATCTCCTATTATGACTGGTGAATTCTGTGCTATCTGTACACAATAGTGTCTCCTTTCAGCTTGACCCTGCTTTTACTGAATGAGCACAATGCTGAAAAGCTCTCTAAACAGAACAGGAAGTGTCAGACAATGATTAGGCTTAGTGGCCAAAGTGAAAACTGCAGGACTTAAGAATTATTAAAAAAAATACCGAAAGTGATATGAAAAATTAAAAAAACATAACCAAAAATTCCTAAAAAATGTGGTTAACATAAAAATGTAAGTTAAACAATAAGTCATTTCTTGATGACACATTCCCTTTAACTGTAATGCTTTTCAGCTCCCAATAGTCGATACAGGGTCTAATGCTCCCATCCTTCTTATCCACAAAGAAGAATTTAGTCCCCATTGAGGAACTGAAAGGACGGTTATGCTCCTTTAAAAGACTATCCTATATGCAGTTACGCATGACCTCATGCTCGGGAGCTGAAAAATTGAAGATCCTTCCCTTAGCACAGTCGTAAGACTTATGAGGTAGCAATAAATCTGTTGATCTTTTGTCAAAAACATCTGTAAAGTCGTAAATTAAATCAGGAAGGTTGATGTCATCTGTCTGACACTCAGACAACTGCAGAGAAATACAGTGGGAGGAGCATTGAGGACCTCATTCAATCAATTACCTTCTACTCCAGACAAAAATGTGGCTATGATTACGTAACCAAGAGAAACTCAAAATAATATCTGTTGATAAATTGCCCATGACAAGAAAAACTTAAAACTCAGAATGGGTAGAGCCAAACTGCAAATAAGGAGGGGAGGGGGGGGGGGGTTGAAGTGGGTACTCCTTTCCGCCAATGGGGTAAAGTCAGCTCCCGTAATGGGAAAAGAATGATCTAGCTTCACCAAATTCATGCCTAAGGCCAACACAAAGGCAAAATCAACAAAGTTGGCAGCTGCCCCGGAATCAATCAGGGCCTGTCCAGAATCAGACTTAGAATAAGAAAACAAGGGCACCGGCAAATATACTTTTGAAATAGACTCAGATGATACCTGAGTGGCCCCTCTGACTATCACTCAGGCATTGAAGTTTTTCCGGTTGGGACCTGGGTTTTGTGGGGTAGTTCTAAAGAAAATGACCAGGTTTGCCACAGTACAGGCACAGGGCATTCTTCATGCGGTACTCCCTTCTGCTTTCAGAATCCATGGCTCCAAGTTGTATAGGCTCCTCTCCAGGGGCGGAAGGGGAAGAGACAATAAGTCCAGGGAAGGAAGAAGAAGACACGGAAAGATGGTCGGACTCCGCTCTTTTTCCTTCTCCTGTCCCGCAGTCTGCTGTCGATACGGACTGCGAGAGCCATAGCCTGCTCTAATGTACTGGAAGTGGGGTGGCTGACCCAGATGTCTTTAATGGCATCAGATAGGCCTTGTCTGAACAGTGCCTTTAACGCTGGGTCACACCATCCAGCAGTCACACACCACTTGCAGAACTCGGTACAGTATTCCTCAGCCAATCTTTGTCCTTGTCATATATTCAAGAGCTGAGTTTCTGCAAGTAATGCGTGGTCTGGCTCAGAATATATAAGAACCCCAGAGACTGAAAACATCAGTCTAGAGAGCTCCACTCTGGAGCAGTGGGGGGGAAGTTAGAGAGTCCATTCCGGAGCTTCATGCTGTAAAATGGAAACCGCTACATCCACTATTTTGGCGTCAGAAGCAAGTGGCTTAACCCAGAAGTACTACCCTGTTAGATAGGTTTATGGTCCCTGTAGGTACATATAACCCCCTGTAGGTATATGTATCCCCCTGTAGATAGGTATATGGCCCCTGTATGTGGATATAACACCCATGTAAGTAGGTATATGCCCACGGTAGGTAGATATAGCCCCCTGTAGGTAGATATATTTCATCCTGTTGGCAGATATAGTCTCCCTGTAGGTAGACTATATTTCCCCCCACCCCGTTTTTCCACTGAGCAGCTAGCTTCAGCATGTTCCTAGGACCCCTAGTATTGCAGTATCGAGTGATGACACCCATGCATCACGCCTCCTATGATGCTAATGTGTATATAATAATACACTAATGTGTGTTTAATAAAATTGGGGAGGTAATGAAAGATCCCTACCATCTCCTTGAGAAGCAGCGGATAGGACCAAAAGGGTATGGCCCTAAAAAAGATAACTCCTTTGGTCATTTGATCTTCTACGCAAGACACAGAGCTGTGTCCTATGTGATGAGACACATACAGTGGTGGCCAAAAGTATTGGCACCCCTGCAATTCTGTCAGATAATACTCAGTTTCTTCCTGAAAATGATTGCAATCACAAATTCTTTGGTATTATTATATTCATTTAGTTTGTCTTCAATGGAAAACCACAAAAAGAATTGTCATTAAGCCAAATTGGATATAATTCCACACCAAACATAAAAAGGGGGTGGACAAAAGTATTGGCACTGTTTGAAAAATCATGTGATGCTTCTCTAATTTGTGTAATTAACAGCACCTGTAACTTACCTGTGGCACCTAACAGGTGCTGGCAATAACTAAATCACACTTGTAGCCAGTTGACATGGATTAAAGTTGACTCAACCTGTGTCCTGTGTCCTTGTGTGCACCACATTGTGCATGGAGAAAAGAAAGAAGACCAAAGAACTGTCTGAGGACTTGAGAATCCAAATTGTGAGGAAGCATGAGCAATCTCAAGGCTACAAGTCCATCTCCAAAGACCTGAATGTTCCTGTGTCTACCCATGGCACTGTGGCTAACCTCCCTAGATGTGGACGGAAAAGAAAATTTGATGAGAGATTTCAACGCAAGATTGTGCGGATGGTGGATAAAGAACCTATAATAACATCCAAACAAGTTCAAGCTGCCCTGCAGTCCGAGGGTACAACAGTGTCAACCCGTACTAACCTTCGGCGTCTGAATGAAAAGGGACTGTATGGGAGGATACCCAGGAAGACCCCACTTCTTACCCCGAGACATAAAAAAGCCAGGCTGGAGTTTGCCCAAACTTCCCTGAGAAAGCCTAAAACGTTTTGGAAGAATGTTCTCTGGTCAGGTGAGACAAAAGTAGAGCTTTTTGGGAAAAGCCATCAACATAGAGTTTACAGGAAAAAAAAAAGAGGCATTCAAAGAAAAGAACACGGTCAAACATGGCGGAGGTTCCCTGATGTTTTGGGGTTGCTTTGCTGCCTCTGGCACTGGACTGCTTGACCGTGTGCATGGCATTATGAAGTCTGAAGACTACCAACAAATTTTGCAGCATAATGTAGGGCCCAGTGTGGGGAAAGCTGAGTCTCCCTCAGAGGTCATGGGTCTTCCAGCAGGACAATGACCCAAAACACACTTCATAAAGCACTAGAAAATGGTTTGAGAGAAAGCACTGGAGGCTTCTAAAGTGGCCAGCAATGAGTCCAGACCTGAATCCCATAGAACACCTGTGGACAGATCTCAAAATGGCAGTTTGGAGAAGGCACCCTTCAAATCTCAGGGACCTGGAGCCGTTTGCCAAAGAAGAATGGTCTAAAATTCCAGCAGAGCCTTGTAAGAAACTCATTGATGGTTACCAGAAGCGGTTGTTCGCAGTTATTTTGGCTAAAGGTAGTGCTACCAAGTATTAGGCTGAGGGTGCCAATACTTTTGTCCGGCCCATTTTTGAAGTTTTGGGTGAAATGATCAATTATTTGATTTTTGTCTCATTCTGTTTTGTGTTTTTTCATTGCAAGCAAAATAAATGAATATATTAATGCCAAAGAATTTGTGATTGCACTCATTTTCAGGAAGAAACTGAGTATTATCTGACAGCATTGCAAGGGTGCCAATACTTTTGGCCACCACTGTAGAACTACTGAGCTTTCTGTCATCAGGCAGCTGATGAAGAGTCTCAGGAACCCCTCAGAAAAAGCAATAAAAGTACATTACAAAGGTGATCAACTTTGGAAGAAGTCTTATTCAGAAAACATTTTTTATTACACTGGACAACTATTAACCCCTTGGCTGGCAGTATTTCCTTCTTACTGAAATGCATGTATTTTTGGCTGAAAATGACTTTTGTAATTGGGTGTTATTCAAAATTTTCAACAATTTGGCTTCTGCAGCTTCTATGTTTAACAGTACATTGCAAGCTGCTGAATGCCATTCACATACAACTCCATCAGATAGCTTATATGACAGCTCAATCTTAGGCCAACAGTCCCTGAAATAATCATCGAAACTCAGTTATGACCACGTCATTCTTCATGCTTCTTATTAATAGGCATATTAAGGCCTATATATAGATGTAGCAAAAGGTAAATTGTTGAGATAACGTTCTGTAATGGTGGGTACTGTAATGTTATTTCAGTCCTGAGTATATTCCTGAAAGATCTGCATTGCATAGAGCATTAAACACAAGTAACCTAAAGTACCATTTATATTATTAGGGCGACATGTATGAATTCGAATGCGTACTTTTTTTTTACTTGGCGCCGACACTCCAGTTCTCCAGAGTGTAGAATACGACAGTATGAAGATTTTTGGCGCATTACATAGAGCGTAATGCGCCAAACTTTGTATGGGCATACAGTGTAATGCGCCAAACTTGGCGCACTAAGCTCTATGTAATGCGCCAAAAATCTGTCGTATTCTACACTCTCAGAATCTCATAATCCGAGCATTGAAACATTAAGAGGGCGACATGTATGAATTCGAATGCATACTTTTTTTTACTTGGTGCCAACACCACAGTTCTAAATAGATATAGAAGAGTGTAGAATACGACAGATTTTTGGCGGAACTCGGGCCCACCAAAAGGAATCACCAGCCCACTGGTGGGCGCTCCAAGCTGGCACAGTGGCCGATTGAGCAGAAAAAAAAAAAACCTTACTCACCTCTTAAATGGCTATTCTCAAATTGATTAGCTTCAAACATGTAGACAAAGGCCAGTAAAGGCTATTGCCAAATACATTGCTTTTCTGACCTTGCTTCCAGTCAGAACTAGAGCTGTTCTTATCTTCTGCTTGTGACAAGATTCCTAGGTTACCACTCACCTCTTTCTGCTCTATCCGCAGTGGTGGGGATGGTTTAGCTGGTGAGGTCACTCCCTGCTGTGTCTTATCAGCAGCACGGGAGTTTGCTTTATGTTTCTTACTGACAAACTTTAACCCTTTAGCGCTTTTCCCCTGCTGTTTAAACCCTTCCATTACTAATGTACCTCTAACAGGATCAGCTAGTATTAGCATGGCTGATATGCCTATTACTGTTGTAGAACCATTAACACAGTCTAACCAGGAAGTCTGAAAAGCAGGCAGTATGAAACAGCACAGTTAGAACACCCCTTCACCTTATGTTCGATCTAGTGGTCCTCTTCGTTGGTCCTCTGGTGTATTACAACTCTGTCCAAATGGAATGTCACAGCCATGGCAGTCACATTACATTTCCAGAATCACTGTCCAAAAGTTGGACAGTGTAGCATGACCACTGAAGCTAAGAGGCAAGTATGGGTTAATAGGTCAGCATATTTTTTATTTTATTTTATATTGTTCGAGCCTCTGCACCATAGTTATACTTAAAAAAGCAGTCTGACAACCCCTTTAATATAGAAAGAACAATGGATAAAATCTTCAACTGTTTTTTATGCAATGTTCCCCATAATAGATCCTTCACCATGCTTCACAGTTGGCTTCATACAGACGTCCTTCATACCTTCGCCCTTTAATTAATGCAGAGATGCGAGATGTTTGAAGCCAAACAGTTCATACTTGGAAGCATCCTTGAAAAGGACGTTCCACAACTCATCCATCACCCAAAAGCAGTATTTTCTTGCACCGACAAATCTTCTCTCATTAGCAGGCCTCAACAATGATTACTTGTTCTAACATGATAATTTGAGCCAGCATCATATGTTGTTGACATTTTGTTCAAAATGTGCTTGAACTTTCATGATAGGATGGATCTACAATTAATTAACCAATCTTTGCTTTATTTTGTCATGTCCACAACCTTAAATATGTAAACAACACCAATAACACAAAAAGTGGAACATAGAAAGACCGAATCACACAGTAAGGGCCAGAAGGGCTCATTTTATTTCAGTCATTGGATTAGTGTAAGCTATCACTATACATTCACCAATATCTCCATATTTCAGACCATAGACCCATCCCTAAATCAATCTATAACCCAGACTAGACCTTCAAATTAATTTAGACCCCAGATTGCGTTCCAAAGAACAAATATGATCCTCGTATTGTTATTAAACAAAACCCAGAATACCTAGGACAATATTACCAATTATGCCACTATACAAGAGCTAAATAATACTACACATATATTATCACAGCATATTGGCTAATTAATACCACCATAATGTTACTGTAATAAAAACACTATACTAAGACCAAAATTATCACCATACAATGACCATGTAGTAGTAGATACCAGTTCTACACTCTGCAGACCACATGCATAATTAATACAGTACACCTAACATTAAAGACTTACACTTGATGACCTCTAATTGAAGTCCTTTCCCTATAATTTTCCTTCTGCCTCAAACCATCTTAACCCTTTCTTACAGCAATGAGTTGTCCATGCAGAATATTGCAGCACAGACGTCTTTGGTTCCGAGTTTTTTTTTTAATTCTTCCTATTTTTTTCCAACCTACACAAACTACCCATCCATTGTTCGCCAGGCTTTAATGGTGTCCCATGGTGTCTAATGCAGTAATAGTATCCACCGTTGCGTCCCACACAGTAACAGTTCCCTTTTGTGCCCCCACGTACATCTCTCCTCACACATTTAAAATTCTTCCTTTTTGCCAGAAAACTAAAAATATTTATAGCTATAGATGAACCTGTTACCCAGGGTTAGGGTTAGAGACATACTCATTTTTAGGGGGTCTTGTCCAGGGTTATACTCAGTGCAGCATCACTTCCGTTCTGACATCGCATCCGACATCACTTCTGGTTACCGAAATATAGGACATCGGACTGGAAAGGATGTCACTCTGGGATTGTCACTTAACCTGTGGTGCCGCTAAATGGTATACTAACTGTTAAAAAACCCAAAACACCCTAACTATAACTCCATTTTAGGGTTAGGATTAGGGCTGATTTATGCCAAAATTGGATTTGAACCAACCAAAGTTGAGTCGCTTAGATGTAGGTCAAATTTGACCTGAATCAACTATATATACTTAAAAGGCAACATGTCAAAAAAGTGGCGCCTCCACACAAGTTTTAAGGCACCTTAAATGAGTGAATAGTGCGCCTGAATAATAGAACCTGTCAAAAATATGGCATCTGGTATACCTTGTATAGTTTAATTGACGAGCCTAATCTAGGCACATAGCATAAGGTAGGCGCATAGCATATCATTGCTAGCATATTTGATGCGACTATTTTACGCGCATTCACATGTGTCATGCCTGCCGTATAATACACCAAGTTTTGGTGTACTAGAGTTCATTTATATAAAGAATATAATGTCAACAGTTTTTTGGCGCAAAATACAGCAAAAAAATGGTGCGGCCCTAATGGGAAATGTTTGTCTAAGTCTTCGACCTTCGCTGTGAAACTCTGCAATTTATTGCAGTTCAGTCCTGTAAACTAGTGGTTATTTATCAGACTTTCTGGATTACCGGATTAAAAAAATATGTTTCTAGATTTCTTTTTTTATGTCCAAAACGTGATTTTCAAACAAAGGAAAATTTAAACAGAAAAGAAACACTTTTTATGTTCTCATTTTACCCTGCATTTGTTACATAAAAACAGATGCATTCCTTTTAATAAAAATAACTCTCTTTAACATTTAGTAGAAATTGTGCATTCAAAGGTTACATGATCTTAATTCTGACCCCTGCAGATAGCAGCTCCATGCCCCCCAACACCACTGCGGCAGCCATTTTTGTTATCTCTATAAACAGAATCCCTCCGTTTCTTGAGACACTCAAACTTTCTTTTGCATGTTAAATGCCAACAAAACAGGTTGCTTAATTGATTGACCTTTTTTGAAAAAAAAATTTTTTTTTTCGATTTTCAATTTGAAATTCGTTCTTCCATCTGGCGCGTCAATACGACATCTGGTTAACTGTACTTAACCAGCTGATCACTGTATAGTTATTTTTAAATGTAATGTATGCTTAAACAGATGTTATTTTTTATTGCCATAGATCACAAATGCACTTGTATACGTGCGGTGCCTGCCTCTGATCTTTCTGCAATTCAAATGTTGACATCAAAAATTACAAGCCAGAATGCTTGTGATCTCTTCTATTCTCTCCCTCTACATTTTTCGTTGCTTGTTAGGTAAACATCGGATTGGTTCATTTTCTCTCTCCGTTGCACATAAATAAAACATTAGCATTCGGTTTATAGAAAGATGAACATTTCTCAACGCTGGATTTATCTTTATAAATACAACTGCTGTCAGGAAGAAAAAAGGGATTTATTGAATAAATAATAGGGGCATTAAGAGAAGATGAAAAAGTATATGTACGTATTATGCAAAATGCGGTGTCTTTCAACAGGTCATTTCAGGTCATTAAACACTATTTACTGAATATTTTAATCTTCTACGACAAAGCATTTCACTGGAGAAGTATTGTGCGTGGAATACGAAAATCCTACAGGGTGTTGATTTTATTTTTTATTTGCTTTTGTTTGGGAATTTAGAATGTTTGCTTATCAATATTGTGGCAAAATAAATGTTTTATTGATGATTTGTGGGGCAGGAGGGCAAAACACAGGAAAGGTTAATAAAAAAATAATGTTATAGAGTTTACCATAAAGAGGCACAGATGGTTGGTTGGTTGGATGGATGGGTAGGTAGATAGATAGATAGATAGATAGATAGATAGATAGATAGATAGATAGATAGATAGATAGATAGATAGATAGATAGATTCTGTTGTTGGTAATTGGTGAAAATTTTTGGAGCTAAGTTTTTGATCCTAACACCCTTGCATTGCTTTCAAAATGATTGTCATACAACCTTAAACATGAAACAAGTCAAGGTAAAGAAAAGTTTTGAACTTTTTAAAATAAAATTACAATCTCCTATACTTCTCATAAACATGCAGACTTAGTCCCCATTCACATCACCTTTATTGCCCAAATTTGTGATATCTGTCGGGATACTGTAAAAATTTTGTCTTAATGGATGATAGATGTGTCCAATGGTGGATGTGATTTGAGTGGACCACATCCACTTAGCTTGACCACCATGTTTATTTTAATGGATAAAGGGAGACCAACTGCTGCCAAACACTTCTAATAGCGTCTAATCTCTGACACAATCCAGCCTCAGCATCTTGAAGTTTGAAGTTTGGAAAACAGGTGGGAAATCTTCATAAACATTAGGTTGCCAGTGGATCCCATTGATTTAATTAACCTCAATGTTATGTGCATGAACAACCTCCCCAACTATACATAATAGATTTCTGTCTGCCAAATACTTGTTTGGCTAAAGGCTACCTCTCATGACTGCATTAGGGAGAGCAGAAATAATCTATTGCTAGGCACCACTTGCAGGGGTATGGTAGGCCAGATCTTCAGAATCTGTCAACATACTGTATTTGGTCATTTATTGTCTATGGCCAGCAGTAACCAAACAATTAAGGTCTCCATGCACATAATCAGTCTATTTAATGTATATGCAGGTGTCCAAACTATCCTTCAATGATCCTTTAGTAGTTGGGGTAAAGAAGATCAGGCTTGTTGGATTTTAACCTACCTAATTCCTTGTTTGTATAGTATATAGGCTGCTGAGAGGGTGGTCTAGTAAAAAAGCATTACCCTCATCCCAATGAAAACTCATGCACACTTGGCTGAGATTAGTCTACATGTGTATCTGAGAGTCACGAGGAATAACTGTTGGAAGAATGAACCCTTCCCAAAGACATGTCCCCTGTTCTAATCACCTGGGGAATCCTCTTACAATATTCCGTAGTTCGACTCTATGGTCAAGCTGTGTTTCCACAAGGGACTTTGCTAAGTACTTTAGACTGAAGTGTTCAGATTTACAGGGCTTTAAAAATAAGACATGATATATTTTATAACTCCTTAATGTGGGGGCAAACTGTGTTTAAAAGTATACAAGGTGTCTGTGAAGCATCTGACAAATTCTTAGATGAAAATCTAATCCTTCTCTTTATTTTTATTGCCCATCCTGGAAGTATGTGGAGCTCTGCGTATTTAATAACAAAAAGAAAAAAAATCTTGAGTCCTGTATCACTTTCAAGGTTAAAAATTCCAGCTAAGCATACTATCACAGTCATTGACAGACATTCTCCCTCTCCAGAGTACATTTTCTGTGAAAAACACCACATACCATCTGTTCATAAACAGTCCTTCTGTGAAAACACTGACACAGGTCTTGAGCCTGTACCAGCTCAATTCCCACACCACACACAGATGGCACAGTGTATTTATATAGCTGATCGCTTTGTAATACAAGCGCGGCTCTATCACCAGGTAACACACAACCAATGTTCAGCATGCTTCATTTTCATCTGTGATATATTCTGTTACCTGATATAGTTGAGGTGTCTGGTTTAGAAATACTCGGTGTGAAATATCCTATTAGGACATAATGAGGTAACAGACAAAACTAACAAGAGCATCTCTTGCACTTGAGCATCCAGCACATTCATGCATTGCATTCAGCAAAGCCCATGCATCTGGACCCCATGAATTGAGCATTCACTGCAAGATTCCCCAAAGATTGCAGATTATCAGGGGGAGTTACAGCATTGGGACATCCAGTGATAAACTTATTTTTAGTGGCCCTTTCTAAAAACCTGGGCTACCTAAAGCAGTCAGAAACTCAAGTGTGAAGCCACTTTCACTGCCAAATTGGAAATCAGCATAGTAAACAAATGTGTCCATTCCCTGGCAGCTTTTTAATAAAGAGGTTATCTCCATAAGATATATCATTTAAAGTAACAGCGTAAATTGCTGCTGATGTAGCGTGTGTACAAGGAGTCAATATGCAGGTGAACAACAGATTTTACTCATCGCTCAGTACTTGGAAATACATGTATATGGTTACACTTCCAAATCTAGAGGCACGATACTTCTTATGTGTCCCTGTGTATCCTTAGCCTTAGTACACTTCATCAGGAGTAGTTTTCACCTCTACTCCCTGTCCAGCTTAACCTCTCCTCATTCACTATCTCTTCCTAGGCTCACTGGATATGGTAGGTCATTCCTAGTGGTAGTAGCCAAGGCATTCTAACCTTGCTAGACACACACAAGCTTCTTCTCTCTCTCTGGGATCTGTCTCTGGTGATTGTTCTTTCTGAACTGAGTCTCTCAAGTTTCAGGTAGCGATGTCACTATCTCTTTTTCCCTGTCTCCAGTGATAGGATTTCCGTTCCCATATAAGGCTTCAGTAAATCCACGACACACTTTGTATGAAATTAATGATATGTATATCAATTACTTACAGCAAACATATAGATTAAAAGCAGGGGTGTAGCTAAAGGCTCACCAGCCCTGGTGCAAAACTTCAGATTGGGCCCCCCTACCAGAGCCACCATCAGAAATTTTAGGGACCCATACAGTCAAAGCGTGTGGGCACTCCCTCCCCTCAACAAAAAAAAACAAAAATACTTTGTGGGGTGAACAAGGATACAAATATAATTGCCCCTTTGTTTTTGAGTATAGTTTTTGTTGTAGCTTACACCATTCAATTTAATTGACATGTTATCTTGATTCTGTTGGTCAGCATGTATACAATGGCTAAAAAATACTACCACATTATCACTGCATGTCTCCACTATGTAGTGTCTAATACCATCATAATGTTACTGACCAAACCAGTATAGCAAGACCAATAATATCAATAACAACAATATACAAAGACCAAATATAGTGGTAGATACCAGATGTACACCGGTGCTCTGCAGATAATTACAGTGCAGTTACATCTAGGGATTTTCACTTTTCCTTTTCTTCTCCATCCAACCCAGACCATCATGACAACTTGTCCCAGCCATGACTCTTCCCTGCAGAATTTACCACACAAACATCTTAGACTCCTCACTTTTCTATAATTTTCCCACCTGTGCCCCTCCTTTGTACAAACCCATCCATTGTGCCCCAAATGGTAATAATGACCCCCCCTTGTGCCCACACAGTATCTGAACCTACAAACTGTTAAAGTGCCATCAGACTATTGTAGAGCCCGCATTTGTACCACCAGTAGGTAAGTAAGTAGTTCCCCAATATACTGTAGTAGGTAGCCCCCCGAATTAGGAAGACAGGTATGTTGATGCTCCTTTTAGGTAAGTTAGCTCTCCAAAATAAGTTAGGCAAAAGAGTAGGCAGACTTTTTCTATTAAGTAGGTAAAATCCCTTTAGGTAAATATATAGACCCCCATTATGTAGGCCAGCCCCCCTTGTAGAGTAGGCCCCTATTAGATAAAAAGGTTGGTAGGCACTCCATTAGGTACAGGCTCTGGCAGGTAGGTATGTAGCTTTCCTGGTAGTTAGGTAGGTATCCTGGTAGGTAGATATATAGGACCCCACTAGGTTGGTATATAGGGCCCCCCAGTAGGTAGGTTTGTAGTCCCTCCAGTAGGTAGGTAGGTATGTAAGGTCCTTCAGTAGGTAGGTATACAGTGCGCCTGGTATGTAAGGCCCCTTGTGGGTAGGTATACAGAGCCCAGTATTAAAAAAAAAAAAATACTTCTCTGCCTTCCCCCGCTGAAAGCCTCTTCTTTGATACTGAAGCAGGTGGCTTGACATCATCTTACCGTCTGCTCTGGAACATATCCTCTTTCCCCAGGTCATAAGCCTAAAGCCTTATGCCTGGCTTTAGCCAACAAGAAGCATGTATGTGACTTAGGGGGCCCGGGGACAGCCGAAACGGGTTGCCACTCTGTGCGCCCCGGAAATCACTGCGATACGCTGTGTGGGGGAAGGGGGGGGTCTGTGGGCCCCCCCTGGCCAGGGGCTGGTAAACACGCCCTTTGCAACTCCTGTAGCTACACCAGTGATTAAAAGGTATAGTAACTGTCCACAGTGCAACAATAAAGTAAAATAATAGTAATCTTGTAAGTTCAGATATATGTGCAACGTTTCAGCCTTGGTTGGCCTTCTACTGGTCTACTGGAGAAAAAGAGTCTGGTGGCACTGTGTAAGCAATTTGTAGCGTTACATGCAGACCATAGCGCTGCGAGACCGCGCTTTTTTAAACTTCCCCTTAATCGATGTTTTAATCCCCGATGCTGTCCCAACAAAAACCCCCCCCCCCCACAATTTTTTTTAAATTAAAAATCAACCAAAACCCTTTAATACCCCTTTTTCTTTTAATAAAAACGGCAAAAGGTTGGATTAATTGGCCCAGCACCATTTTTTTAAATATAAAATAAGCATAATCAAAAATGTCAACAATTTTCCATAAATTACCCAAATATAATTCTAATACGGAGCGGGGTCCTTGAAGCTAAAAAAATTGACGCCCCAAAATTGTTAAATATATAACGCCCATTACCCCCAGCCGCCCCAACGGCTCGGGGGACCAAAAAAAAAATTTTTAATGGCACCACCGTTTTCGGCTCTAGGGACTTTTTTTACCCTGCAGGGCCCCTCCACTTTGCCAGACAGACTTAAACCAACTTTATAAAACCGGGGGAAATCAACCCCTTATGCTCCCCGCAAAAATTTGTACCACCAACCCCAAGGCCCTCCCGCCCCCGAGGCATGACTTTAACCCCATCCCTGGGAATCCCCAACAAGCCCCAAACTCTCTTTTTCCCTTTCCCGTGGGCCCAAAAACCATGGCAATCCCAAAGCATTCAAATGTACCCCCGTCTTTACCAAAATTTCCCTTCCCCGGTTTTAACTCCAGTGCCGCACAAAAAAGACCCCCAGGGGCAAAAATGTCCAGCCCTATTAATTTTTCCCCGGCTCTATTCAGCCATTCCATGATCTCGCCTCTAAATAATGAGATATCATGTCTGCCCATTTCACCAACAGCCGGGTTAGAAACCCCTTTCAACGACGTTTTATTCACGCGGGGTCCCGTTTTTCGTAACCAAAATCGTTCCCACCGATGGATAATAGAATATTCGGAGGCTATCAAGTCCTCCCCCCTGAAAAACTCAGATCCCAACCAGACACATCATGCCTCTCCTCCCAAAACCCAAGGATACCGCCTTTTCACGAGGTAGACCAGTTGTCGCCTCGGGTTCACGTCCGTTTCCCCTGGCCCCCGTGGACAAATGAATGGCCCAAACCCAAAACCAGGCATGCGTTCCCCGTCTAAAACTGAAAACAAGGGGGGGGGGGAGGGACAACGCAAACCAAAAAAAAAAAAAAAACAAAAAAGGTAAGATCCCATTTTTAAAAACTTCAATCAAGTGTGGGTAGTACAAGGGGAATCTATAATTTCCCATCTACCAATCTTACGAACAACCCCGCCCCAAAACCCCAACCGCCCCCTCTGTTGCAGCCCTACCCGAAATGAATGGGAGCAAAATTAGAGGATTAAAAAACCAAGGTTGGACAAGCTTTCCCGAAACACAGCTGTAAAATGTATGTGACAAAAATTACCGTTTTCGGGGACACAAAAAAGGACCTTGGGTTAAACCCCCTAATCCCCAAAAAAAGCTTGCCACATTAATGGACAAGCAAACCCAGCTACTCGCCCTAAAAAAACTCCCCGCCCTTTTTCCCCCTATCCTTTTTTGAACGCCTAAAAACAAATTCCGTGACCTTTCCTGCACCTTCAAATCCCAACAAAAAAACCCAGCCCCCAAAGGGCGGGCTCGGTGATAAAAATTTCCCCGATCCGCAATGCACCAAAAAATCCAGCAAAAAAAGAAAAACTGAAAAAAGGACCTCAAAATCAGAACGACAAATCCCCCAAATTGATAATCAACATTCCAACAACCGAAACGTTTCGGCCACGGAAAACCCCGGCTACTCTGCCTATCCTATAACCCCATTCTGGGGTTCCCAAAAAAATCTTTTGTCCATCTCGCTGATGCGAAGTTTTAAAACCAAAAAGCAATCCCCCAAAAACGAGAAACCCCGAGACACAGCCCCACCCTTTCCCTTTCTGCCCAAGCTCCCCAGCAAAAAAACCTCCACCTTCATGTTAAATCGACACACCCAAAGACCCAAACCCATTAAACCCCAAAAATCCCACGCTGCTTCAAAAGCCGTCTAGTCCATCACCCAAGGGCCCCCTAATAAATCCCCTGCTTGCGCAAACCACACCCCAGAGTTATGGGGACATTCTTCGCCCTTTACGCTCCCCCCTGGACCAAGGTGCAACCCGCTCCACTAAAAAGGGGAAAATGGAATCAGCATGGTTTGCAACGTCAGTACATGTCCCCCACCACATATGCTTTCAAGGCTAACATTTCAAAACAAAGTGCCGCAAAAAACGAACTACAGGGGGAGAAGAAGGAAAACTTTAAATTTTATTAAACACTCCCAGGTTATGAATGAAAAACAAACTTTGTTATTCCGAAACCGACCCCCCAAAGTTCCACTGAAACCCACTATGGGAAAACAATTCAGAAACACCGGGTTGGTACCAATTTGTAAAATCCCGGCCCTTGGCCAAGGGACCCGCCCCACGACCTTGACAAAAGCACCAAAACCAATCGCCCGCTGAAAGGGGGAAAAATTTAAATTTCTTCGTTGGACCTTACATCGCCCAAAAAAGGATCCCCCGTTATACGGGGACGGGAAATCATTCCCCCCCCCTTAAAAATCTCCCAAAGCTGCTATTCAACCGCACAAAGGGGGTGGGGGGTGCTTTTATACCGGGTGTTGCGTTTGCCAAAGCCGACAAAAAAAGCGTCCCTCGGTATAACCGACCGCAAAATTCAGTTTTCCAAAAGAGACTGCAAAACTCTCAGGAAATTTCCTAAAAAGATAAGACGCCTAACTAATCTTTTTTGATTTCAATTTATCCTCTGGTAACCTACCTCCATCTTTTCGGGGTCAATCAATTCCCAAGAAAAAAAAGCAGGTTGAAAAAAACCCACAGTTTTTTCAGGTCCAGGGGGGCTCCAAAATGCCAAAAATCCACTCAATTGTTTTCAAAAATGCGACATACCGAAGAATCAGTGGGCCTACACAAAAAAAATCATTAAATAATGAATCAGAAGACAAACCCGACAATCCCAACCCCCCCTCCAAAAATGTGCTAAAAACCCAAAATAAGCACAAGAAACCGAACAGCCCATAGGGAGGCAACGATCAATGAAAAAATTTTTCTTCCAATAACACCCCAACAAATGTAAAATGTCGGGGGAAGGGGCAAACGGAAGGCTGATCAATATCAGTCTAGCCTTAATGACCCTGCCCTGCAGGCGCACCAAGTAAAGCTGCATCAAAAGACGTATTTACCACCGAACACTGTCCTGGGTATCTGTCATTAAACCCACAACCCCCTTGGAAATGACAGGTGGTGAATAAGTCTAAAATTATTCGGTCTTTCTTGGTTTCAAGCCCTAAAGGCGAAAATTTTCAATCCGTTAACGGTGGAAAACCGTAGGGCCAGCCATCTACCCCCAAAGCCCCTTCTTTAAAAAAAAATTTTTGCTAACACGAGGGATTATAAGCAGATTTAAATTTTCCTAAGGAGGAACACTATGTACGGGGCTGGAAAATGAAAACCGTTTAAAAAACCCTCATACAATAAATCGCACCTGCCCCATCACGAAAACCCATTTTTGGAATGGTTCCCTCCTTTTCCCTCTCCGGGGTCACCCCCCTTTGGGTATATGCGCTGAACCCTTTTTTTTTCCCCTTCTTAAACATGGCTGCCCCATGAGAAGACCCCTTGCAGAAGGAGCAGATGTGCCCGGGAAACGACAGTTTGCTCCTATTTGCACTGGCTGTCGTTAAACTGCAGCACACCCCTTTTTCCCCCTGTGAACCCCAAAAACTGAAACCGCTTGAGTGTGGCTTGGCCGGACGCAAAAACCCGGGGCCCACACTGAAAAGGGGATCCAAACTCGTCGGGGTCATGACCCTTAACCAAACCAATATCTTTATGATCCAGGGGTCGGATTGCATGCCCTTTTGCGACGAAAAGTTCTCTACCTCGCCAGGCCTTCCCCCCTAAAACCCCGTGACTTTACTTTTGGGTCCTATACCCGAACAGCGTGAGCAATTCTCAGGCGCTTTTCACCCACTACACTAGCCAAAATAGCGAAAGCCTGTAGCCAGTTAAAAATGTTTTGGGGAAAAAGCCCCACCGCCTTTTTTTCATCTTCCCTTTTTTTTGCATCCTTTTTAAATTTTTCAAAAGAATTTTTCAAGGGGGGCATGAAAATTTTCTATATTCTCTCTCCAAATCTTTTCCTTTACCTCTTCTTAAGATGGGGGCCCCAAAGGCCCTTCAAAACAAAATATACCCCCCCTTTTGCTTATCATCTAAAAACACCTCGTCGATTTCACGTTCCTTTGCCCGGTCACAGCCCCCCTTTTCCCCCCACCCGATAACCTTTCACCGAGCGTTTAAAAGTCTCCCCAAATGTACTACCAACCGTCTGCGACAAGCCCCCCAAACGCCCGGGGGGTGTGCTGCCCTCCCCCCACTGCCCAACGAACCCAAAAAACCCAAAAAGAGCCCATCAAAAATTCTAACTCAGACCATCAACAAAGGGCCCCCGGTTCCCCTTTGGGACTCCCCGTCCTTCCTAATTTCCCCCCAAAAAACCACCACTAGACAACCAAGGAGACATAACGCAAGACCACCTGGCTGCGCGGGGGCTGTGAACCCCCCAGCCGTGTGCTGGAATCCGATGATGACGAGAGGCGTCCCCGACCCCCCCCGGGGACTCGGGCCCTTGACCTCCCTTCTGGGAAACGCCCCCCGGGGGAATCTTCTGAAACTCGGTAAGCATCCCCCCGACTGGTGAGCCTTTTGACTCCCTTTGACTCCCCCGATGTCTGCTGTGCGGCCCCGAAACGGAGGTGGGGCCCAATGAGCAAAGACGCGCCCGGCCCCGTATCCCCCATGGCCCACTGCCTGCTAAAACCACTCCCGACGTCCCTTTTCCCCGGGCTCCTCCGTTGGCCCATCAGGTAGGACGCCATACTAGCCGCCGTCTGTTGCTGGGGGTACCCCCCAGCCGCAAGCCCCCAACCTGTGCTGTTGCTGTCCCCTCGGACCCGAGCGCCCGCCCGGATCCTCCCCCACGGGAGGGGGCGCTGCTGGCCCTTCTGCGACCCCCCCCCGGGTGTAGGTCCCCCGAGGGGGCCTACGGTGCGACGGGTTGTGTGTATTTCAGGGCTAAGCCGTTGTGGCGGCCTAGCTCGCCTCCCACTCCTCACTACGCCTGCCTCAGCATCCTGCACTCGCCCCCCGCTCAAAAGCCCTTTGGGTGCTTCAGTATGAGGGTTGACTGTCCCCCAGCAGCTGTGTCACATGGCTTTGCAGCCACTCAGGCCCCCGGGCCTCCGCTGCCGCCCGCAACTCTTCCAAAAGCTCCTGAACTGAGGACATTGTTGGAGGTGATGACAGGGGCTGTTCACCGTTTGTCAGCGCCAGCCCAACTGATTTTCGCGGGCTTGCGGCGCTCAGTAACGGTCGCGCAAGCTCCGCCCACCTCCGCGCCATCATGACCCCGCTCTGCGGGCGCGGTCATGCTGCGCCTTCTAATATCTGCGCCTATTCCGGCGCATCCTTGGCGCGCGCGCTCCTGCGGGCGCGGTCATGCTGCGCCTTTCCCTAGCTGCGCCCGGCCCGGCGCTTCCTACACCACTAAAGGAGAGTGAGAGAGCCAAGGCGCATGGGGCTAAAGTAAGTGAAGTAGGACTCATGCTCCGATGTCACACCCTACAAAATCCTCTGTTCTTACATATGGGTTGTGTGTAAGCAGGTATCTTGGGGACTGCCTGATTTCAAGCAGCATAGGATTTTTTTCTTTCTTCATTAATTTATAGACTTTTTTTAAACAAATAAAGTGTAACATGAAAAATATATATATATATATACATACATATATATATATAATATAAATATATATACACACACATATATATATATATATATATACCCCACACATATAATATATATATTTTAAATATATATAATATATAATTTTATATAATGTATATATATATATATATATATATATATATATATATATTGTTATTTGTCCCACTGTTTGTTCTAATGGAAGTGCGGATACAGAGAGTACTTTAGCATTGACATAGGGATTCTCTTTTTAGGATTATTTGATTCTCTGTCATACCTTGTCCCCTCAGGCCATGTATTAGGCACAATACAGTATTTCAGTCTCCCCTCATGACAGTGGCGCTTTAAATTCTTGAATAGCATCCCCTGCATTTCAGTGCAATAACATGAGTAAGATATAAGTACAAGTTAATGATTCTGCCTAATATGAAAACAACTTGGCTCCTGCATCTTCGTCTTCAGCTATTTCACCGTATACTCATAAACCCTTTAACATGAGTTCTTTCAGGCTCTGTGCAACTGATATGAACATAATGACTTAATCACAGCATTTTATGTTTTTTCAGAGCCCTTGTAATAAGAACACTGAATAGTTCACTTGCATACAGGACAAGAGTGGGCGCTCATCTTTATCCTCATTAGTGATGGGCACTGAGTAATTTTTTTTCTGTTTCTGTAAAATGAGGCAGTTGTCAAACATTGGGGTTGTGCTTGTTGCATCACCTTCCGGTGCCACAATGTATTGTAATAGTACGGTCCTGTGGTGCTGTTCAACATGTTCATTGTTGTCTACTGGTTTTATCTGCGTTTTAGCTTTGAGCAATAATGAAAACACACTTGAGATTCTAGACACTGACCATAAGTATTTGGGGATTGTTAGGAATCCAGGTGGATGCTTCCCAGCAGGAGAGCAAAAATCTCTACATCTAGTTAAAAGCTCTTGCTGAGAAAAATTTTACGGATAAATGCAAACATATTGTTGTATTTCAGAACGTATGTGTATTCTTGTGTTGTCATAAAAGGACAAGGTGAGAGGGCTAGAGGAGATACTGAGTCTATACAAAGCCGTGTTTGTTTGTTTAGGCAGGCTATCATTATCAGAATGTTGTTTAAAGCATAGCTTCCTTGAACGCTGACTACACATCATGGGCCGCATGTATGAAAACTGTCTAGGTCTAAAAGTCACTTTGTTGCCCATAGCTACCAATTAGAGCGTACCTTTCAATTCATATAGTGCTCTGGAAAAATTAAAGGGCACTCTGGTTGCTATGGGCAGCAAAGTGAGTTTTAGACATAGACAGTTTTCATACATTTAGCCCCATGTCTTACACACTAGGCACATAAGGAGATGTCTTTCTTTTTCTCTCAGGTTGTAAAACTTCAGATCTCTTTGCGTCAGTGTGTAAACAGCATGCACTGAAATGGTTCCTTGTAGTAGATGTATGACTGCACCAGTTTTCTGGCAGGATTTGCAACCCAAAAAAAGTTGTGGGTCCTGTCGGACATATTTATAAAAGGTCTTGCAACAAAAATGGAGGCACATCCGCCATCCTCAACACTTTCGTCTGCACCAATTCTTAGGGGGTGTGCCGTGCCAAATTCATGAGATTAGACACATTTATGAATGTCTCGACAGATTGTGTTTCAAAAAGTACTAATCCATGCCATTTTCAAAGTGGTGAGCCTGAGACAAAATTTGTCTCAGACACTTTTTTGGCGCACGTTTTTGTCTCACAACGGCACATAGCAGTAAAGTGCTGTGAGACACTTTCATACATACTGACAAATGCTATACCAACACAGTTTTCATACATGTGCCCCGTATTGTTTACACTGGGCAAATGACTGATGTTCTGTTAAATTGCAGCTATATGGTTATTTCTGTTATTTCCCTACACAGATCCATTCAAGATCAGCCCATTGTGTTTGCTTGTCAGACAAAACATTGGCGCCTACACAGGTAAATAAACCACTGAGAACATGGAATGAATTAAGCTCATCACTGCACTAGACCAGCAGGGACATTACAGCTACATGCATTAGTTTATCATTCATTAATAAATTAATCACCATAAGCTACAAGGACATTATTTATATTATGCTATGTCACCTTAGACCACCAGGGACTTTATCACCTTTTCACTGTTAACATAGCAAAATTGTTTATAGGGCTGAAAAAAAGTTATGTATGTCTATCCTGTTATTCTGTAGTGTTTATCTAGAGAAAGGCAGAATAGAATCCTGAGGTAGAGCCAGCTGTCCCAATCTTAAAGGGAGCCTGTCACATAGATTATGCCCCCTTTGCTGAATGCAGCACAAGCTAGTGTCAGACCTGCCGTTCCCAGCACTGTGCCCCTTATTCTGTAAGATGTAGCAGTTTTAGAGCATTTACCCCTCAAATCTTATTCATGAGTAGGTGTTAGCCCTGCCCAAAAAAGGCTATCCCCGCCCACTGAGAGTTATTGACATGTTTCTACCTATTCAAAGTAATAGGTTTATCAGTTGAGGTGGGCGGGGCTAGCCTCAGGTGGGTGGGGTATGAAAAAAACTGACTCTTTGAATGACTCTTCGAATGACTCTTCTGGCTGAAAACTGCAGATTTGAGCATTAAATACACAAAAACTACGGCATCTTACAGAATAAGGGACACAGCGCTGGTAACAGCAGGTCTGACACTAGCTTGTGCTGCCATCAGCAAAGGGGGGCATAATCTATGTGACAGGTTTTCTTTAAAGGGAAAAAATTCCATCCCAACCCCAAATCTGATAATCTGAACAAATTCCCGGAACAACACTTCTCCAGAAATCTAGTCATCATTATTTGTACTTTTATTGCACTCCAGAAACTTATATAGGCCCCTTTTGACCACTTTATTGAGTTCACCATGACAAATTTCTCAGTGGAATGCCTCATAGTCTCACTGCTCTACCTCTATATTGGTGTAGAAACCTTCTAGATATAGAGGATGCTTGATTCTTCTTATCATTATTATTATTTTCTTTAAAGTGCCATTATTTCCAGGGCACTGTGCATTTAAGGGGAGTTACATACATAACATATGTCAAACAAGTACAACGGTAACAATAAATGACTAACAACTGGTACAGAGGGAAAGGGGACCCCACCCGATTACGATCTACAAGGGAGGTGGAAAGACAAAGAAAGTGAGGGGCAAACATGTTTGTGGGGTGGGGTAAGGAGCAGTGGGGTTATTGTTGGTTATAGGCCATCCTGAAGAGATGGGTTTTCAGGTTGCTTTTGAGCCTAGTGAAAGTGGAGAAGAGTCTGATGTGTTGGGGCAGTGAGTTCCAGAGTGTGGGAGGAAGCACAGGAGAAGTCTTGGAGATGGTTGTGTTAGGAGCTGACAAGAGGAGAGCAGAGATGAAGGTCCTATGAGGAGCGTAGATTGCCCGAGAAGAGGTATCTAGAGATTAAGGCAGAGATATATAGAGGGGAGAGGTTATGTAGAGCCATGTAGGTCATGGTTAGTTACTGAACTGGATTCACTGGGCAATGGGTAGCCAGTGTAGTGATTGGCAGAAGGGAGAGGCAGAGTAAGCGAGGAGAAAGGTGAATTAGACGGGCAGCAGAGTTGAGGATGTTTGGAGGGGAGTGAGAGTGCTAGATGGGAGGCCGCAGAGAAGGACGTTGCAGTAGTCTAGGCAGCAGATGACACGGGCATAAACTAGCATTTTTGTAGTATCAAAGTTAAGGAATGAGCGGATTCAAGAGATTTATTTCAGGTGGAGGCAGCAGGCAGAGGTAAGGGCTTGGATGTGTAGTTTGAAAGACAGAGAAGAGTCAAAGGTTATCCTAAGGCAGTGGACTTATGGGACCAGTGAGAGTGTAGAGCCATTGACAGCGATAGAGAGATCAGGTAGGGGTATAGAGTGGGACAGCGGAAAGATGATAAATTTAGTTTTCTCCACTTTAAGTTTTAGGAGAGGGGAGGAAAAAAAAGAATGACATGGATGAGAGTCTGGGATGCGGGAGAGCAGAGAGTTAACATCTGGGCCGGAGATGTAGAGTTGGATGTCATCAGCATGCAGGTGGTTTTGAAGCCTATATGATTCTATGAGCTGACCCAGGCCAAGAGTGTAGATAGAGAACAGTAGTGGGCCCAGGACTGCCCCTTGGGGGACACCAACAGAAATGGGCGAGAGGAGGAGTTGGTGCGAGAGTGAGAAATGCGGAATGTCCGATCAGTGAGGTATGAGGAGATCCAGGAAAGCGTCAAGTCCATAAGGCTGAGGGATGAGAAGAGTTGTAGCAGGAGTGAATGGTCGACTAATTACAAATATAGTCCTGGGTACAGGTATGGGTATCATAAGAAAGATCTCTATAGTGATATATTTATACAAATTGTTAACTCGCCCTTCAAAATTTTTTTAGCTTAACAAAATAACCCTAATTGTAATAATTATCTGGTTACATCCATCTAGTTTATTATTTTGATTGCCTGCCCTTGAATTCACTCATATTCTACTAAGTCTTTCTTATTCCCTGGTGTCCAAAACTGTACAGTGTGTTTTGGATATGTGATTTGCAGTTTGGTAAAGCTATGTTCACTTGGTGCCTCTATGCCAATTTTCTAAGCACCCAAGATCATTTGTGCCTTTGCAGTCATTACCTGACACTGATTGTTACCATTAAGTTTACTGTCAACTGAAGTTCCTAACTTGTTTTTCATATCAGTTACCTCTCTATTTATTTATCCTTTACCTATCTACTGAACCAGTTACCTATCTACGTATATAAAAATTATCTATCAACTAAGCCAGTTACCTATCTACTTACCTATCAGTTACCTATTTTCTGAACCAGTTACCTATCTATGTATATAACAATTATCTATCAACTAAGCCAGTTACCTATCTAATTACCTATCAGTTACCTATCTACTAAACCAATTACCTATCTACAAAACCAGTTACCTACCTACTTACCATAATTACTTCACTAGCATTCCTATCCTGGTCATTCCTATCTACTGACCCCAGTCACCACTACTGCCTTCAGTTACCTACACTAAGCCATTTTACTTATCCCAATTTTACCTTCTACTGCACCAGTTGCCTGTCTTCTTAAACACATTCTCCTCCAGCCCATGTATTCTCATTTAATTTACCAATGTTTTATGCAGCACTGTATTAAATGGCATAGAAAAATATTATATATAAAACCAAATGTTTAACTTGTCCAGGCTATAACTTACCTCCTCACTGAAGCTGAAAATTGGATAACTATAAGTACCACTGTAAAACGGTGTAGCATAAGAAGAATTCCCATGGATACAAGCTGTAGAAGCGCTATACGGAAGTTGTAATGTGATTAATATATCTATTTTACCTCCATAGTCCCACTGCCCACTGTCAAAGGTTTATAAGGGTAGGTTCACACTTTGGACTTTTTCTATTGAAAAAATCCGACATGTTTTCCTTGGCAAAAATTTAAGGTGACATCCCAGATTTCACCTCTGATTTGAATATTAAATGGGGCTAAGCCCCGTCGCTTCTCACAGAGCAAAATCTGATGAGAATTCTGCTCAAAAGAATTAACATGATTTGAAATCCATGATGTGGAAAATCCGCACTATACTTCGTTGTGGGGACTGGCCATTAAAGTAAATGGCCTTTGGAGTACACAAGGATTTTAACCAGGAATCCAACATGGAATCTGTGTTAAATTCATTGTTAAAATCTGTCGTATGAACTTACCCTATGTGTACAGAATTATGTGGCTCACTAGAGGATTCTGACTACAAACCACTTCCTTTGTAGTCAGGAACTACCAGTGGAAACTCTCATAAGTCTTCCCCCCACATAGACTGTTCTTTGTAGTTATTGCAGCTGCATCCCCTCTCAGCTCTTACACAGCCATCTGCAGTGATTGAGAGGAACCACCTTAGTAGCACCAGGAGGGAAAGAGATATTGACAGTGTTTGTGGTAATTGTAACTTAGAAATTTTGAATTCTTCAAATGAACCATACTGAAATATTAGAAGAACATACCAAAAAAATGGCAAAAAATCTATTGTGTCTTTTAAAGTGTAATACATTTTTTTAGTGTAAGACTGGACTATCACTTTAAATAAATGTCCCCATGTGGCGACAGTTCCCCTTTAAATACATTTGTTTGAAAATGTTGTCTCAGCTCTGGATCGTGTTGGTGAGAGCACTGGATCTGATATTAAATTACCATTACATTAACTTTTAAAGGATGCGAGCTGGCCAAGTCATAATGTAGAGCATCTTACAAGAAAACTGCAGAAATTCACATCGCTGGCATAAAACAGACTGTTGATTAAGGTGAAAGTAATAGCTAAACAAATTATTTAAAACCTTTGCTGTAGATCTTGAGGGGAAAATTAAGAAAATAAAAAAGAATTATAGAAGCGGCAGAGGTGACACAAAACAGCCTAACGGTAACTAACCTCTGTACAATGTAGCTGGGGACAGATGAGACGTTAAACATGTATAAAGAGGACACTTTAAATGGAACGTAACAGTATTGGAAGAATTGAAAGTCAATAATTCAGCTACAAAAATCATATTACGACCATCAAATGCACTCGTGTTTCCAGTTACTACTAATACAAATATTGCACATAATTTTTTCTGGGTGCAGAAGCAATTATAGAACAGTGTACATGTCTCACTGAAAAGATATAACAAAGACTTATGCCCAGAGCTACATGGTTATTTTCTAATTTTGTCTAGGATCATCAGTTCAATCACAGGGCACTCGAAATACTTGGCTTCGTAATTTATCACCTATATTCTTGGATCACTAGAAAATGGGTCCCACAGTCACAAGGTTGCCGATCGGGGAGTGGAATGGTGCTGTTAGCTGTTAGTGGTGGGTGTAAGCCCGCTCCATACTCCCTTCGCACCACCACTACATAAATTTATGGTATAGGACATGAAGGGGCTACAGGGTTGGTGCTGCCTCACACCCACTTTGGCTCTGGAATAAAGTGATGTGGCGCAGTCAGTTTTATTGGGCGCAACACTGAACAAAGATGGGTGATGCCACACCCCACAATTAGCTTTCTTTCAGAGTGGCTACACATTGCATACTTGGAAGGTGTCTTAGTATTAAAGTGCCGTATTCTTTAAAAAGAGGTGTAGTTTACGGACATGGTTGGGTGGGAAGTGTATGGCTTACTACAACATTAAATGTCTCTGAAGTACACTTTCAAAAGTTGACAAGTATGGTCCCAAGCCCCATGTTATTCCTTACAGTATGACCTCAGTGAGGAGGAGTTTGAATAGAAGATGTAACTATGCATCCTGCTACACTATTCAATGTCTATGGGGCTTACATAAACTGTAGGACACTGTATCTGGCTGTTTCTGTCACTCCTATTGACTTTGAACAGAGAGGCATGACCATAGTGAGAGGGGACAAGCGACTTAAGACCCGTATTCTGCTAGTCAAGAAAGTCCCAGTAATGGAGTCCACAGAAATCAGACATTTATTACCTATTCTGTGGATAGGCACTAAGGGCGACATGTATGTATTTTGGCGCCCAGAAACCATTTTTGTTGCATGCATTAGTAGAGTAGAATGCTCCTGAATTTATGAACCTGTTCTACTGTGGGACATAATTTTAGCGCTTTCTAGCTACTATGTGACAATTCTGGCTCAGGTTAACCACTTTGATCTTGGTCTGACTGTTCCAGCAGTAATGAGCCCAGTTTTGCCGTCCTCCCACTGTACGGGTTTTCCGCCCGGCGGTTATAACTTTGTGCATCCACCTTTTTTCGTCCCGTTTTTGGATGGAATGTGGGCGTGTGAATTGGAAGGGGGGGCTGGTCTCCGCTCATCATGGAGAACCGCCCGCTCCCCTCATGAGCGCGAGCGGGGGGATGGCACACAAACTGGACAAGTACCAGTCGGATAAACCGACTGGTATTTGTCCATCGCCGTGTAAACCGGCCCTAATGGTTCCCAGTCTTAATTCCACTTGTAGATGTGTGTTGAAAGTAAACAAAGGGTCTTCTTAACAGATGATCCCCTACAAAAAAGTAGAAAAAAAAAGGGGGGGTT